>CM018694.1:26896320-27198478 GCA_009363875.1 Mikania micrantha | reverse complement strand
CCCCCTGATGATGCTAATCCAGTAGAAATACCAGTGTGTGTGGATGATTTGAGGATTCATCCAAAGAAACCGGTTCTCCCACAGCCGCATAAAGGAAATGAGCGCCCAAATGGGGAGGAGGAGGTGCCCCCATCGGATGTTCCAGATGTGGTATTGAAAGACCGGTCACCTGAAAATGTCTCCGCCGTCTCATCTCCCAAGGGCTGGAAGAATGGAAGCAGCCGCAAGGCCAACGGGTATGGTAACCGTTGGGGATCGAATGGGGTCAAATTCCGGAACCTTCGGAGCATTAGGAGGGAGAAGAATACCAGGCGATACTCCCCTTTGCTTTCTGACCTAAGGGTTCGAAATTTTGTTAGGGAAACTCTGGCCATGGCAGGAGCTCTGCCAGTCTCTGCTCTCGTCGACCAATCGGGGGGAAATCAGGTGGGCTCGGGACTTGAGGCTACCACTCTTCCTGTTGATTCAGACTCTGCCAAGCAAGGGACTTCGATTATGGATCCTGAAAACCCTCTGCAACAACCCCCACAGACTCCAATCGTGGAGGTTACTATGACCGAGGGTAATCTCTCTTCCCCTCAGGGCTCGACCAAGGTAGGTGTTGCTTATGCTGACCATTTCAAGAATCCCAATGATCATATGGATTCAAAACTGGAGTTCATCCCACCTGTGATGTCTACGGATGGGAAGAACAGAGTTGTGTTGTCAATTGATGATGTTAAAGAGGCTGCTACTGCTTTTGCTAGGCACCTTTATGGTTATTTCTTAGGCTCATCTATGGATTATCATGTTGTTAACTTGGCTGTGAGACGCCTTTGGCATGCTTATGATTTGCAGGAGGTTACTAAGAATTCAGCAGGGTACTATTTTTTCAGGTTTAGTAGTGACCAGGGTATGAATGAGGTGTTAGAGAATGGGCCTTGGCTAATCAGAAATGTTCCTTTATTTCTTAATAAATGGGAATCGGGGCTGGGTATGGAGAAAGCTGATCCAACATCTATTCCCCTATGGGTCTCTATACATGGCATTCCTATTGATCTTTGGACTAAAAAAGGAATTGGCAGGCTAATGAGTGCGATTGGTGTGCCCAGGATTATGGATCGGGTTACTAAAGAAAGATGTGTTCATAATAGGGGCAAATTAGGGTATGCGAGAGGTTTAGTTGATGTGTTGGCTACTAGCAAACTCCCGGAAGAAGTTGAGGTTGAATACCCGGCCACTGATAATAATCCTTCTAGGATCATTAAATTGGCAGTGACGTACCAATGGACTCCACCCCTGTGTAATGTTTGTCAAGTTTATGGTCACTCCACCCTCCAATGCAAGAAGAAACGGAAGGAGGATGGCAGCCCCGTCTTAAATCTGAAAGATACAGAAACTGGCCCTAGTACTACTGCTGTTGACAACAGCACTTTGGATCACAACCTGCAGGAATTTCAAACTGTAGGCAAGAAGAACAGAGGGAAGCAGCCCATTGATCAGGAGGGGGACAAGGGGCCGCAAAAGGCTGGTAATGAGGTGAAGGCTATGGGAACCACTGGACCAGCTAAGAATGGGTCAAAACCTGTGGGTAACCAGCCTCCAGTGCATCTGAAAAAGCGTGGTTTTGACTTCTCGAGGGCTGTTAATGGGACTAAGGATAAGGTGAGTAAGGCTGAAAAGCCAAAGGAGGCCAAGAATGGGGTGGCCCCAGCTGGGGAGAGGGGAAAGGCTTGCGGCAATGTTGAAGTGAATAACCGGTTTTCTGTGTTAGAGGAGAGGGTTGAAAGGGATGTCATGGGGGCAGGAAATGCTGATTCTGGTGAGGGCTGTATAATCAATAAAGAGCAAGATATTCTTCAAAATAAGGAGATTGACCCTGGGCGGGTAGAGCCTGCACCTATAATTGGTGATCCTAGCCCTACTGCTATGCAAATTTGTACGTTGACTGCTAAACAAAAGGCTGCTATCCTGGGGTTTATAAAGGTTACACATGCGGTCCCCAAAACAGTGGCTAATGCGTGGGATATGGCTGAGTTGGAATTTTTTGCGGAGCAATGTGAAACTTTAGATTTGGACCCCGACATGCTTCTTGTTGATGATGATTCCTTCTTGGAAGATTACCTGATGGGGGATTCCATGCTAGACCATATGGATCAAGCTGTGAGTGTTAGTCATAAAGTCCCTGCTTCTAAAAAACAAGCTATCCTGAGTGCCCTAAAGTCTCCGGTTAGGGCGGTTAAAGCCAAGGACATGCAGAAATGGACGGTTGGAGAATGGGTATACTTTGTAGAACAGCTCCGTGGGTTGAATATTGATTTAACCTATGCCGTAGAGGATGTTGAGGAGGAGGAAAACTGCATGGCCAGCCTCTTGGCTGGGTGGGAAAAAAAAGATAATTTTCTGTCATGGTTCTTTCTTGTGTTGAGAGTTTTGGTCAGATTTTCTTTTTTGTTTGGTGTTTCCTTGTACAGTTTGATGGGCTGCTGTATATTGGGTTCCTTTCTTCGGTTTGGTTTCTTTTTGCGTGGGCCCTTGTTATCTTTGGGCAGGTTAATGAGTTGTATTTTTGGTTTAGTGAAGGGGATGGTTGTTGGGTGTGCGGGTCTGAGCCCAAGACCCATCCTCTTCATTTCGTTTTAGTGAGTAGTGGGCTGGTCATGTCCTTCTGCAGCTGGGCCGTGTGGTTCTTTTCTGGGCTGTTTAGGGGTTGGGTCTATATGCGTTGCAAGGGTTCGGATGTGGTTATGGCTGGGCTGTCTTTTGGTTGTTGGAAGGACAGAGAGTTGATTTATTGGTCCTTTGGGATTTTATATTGTTATGGGCTTAAGAAGAAGTGTGGCCGGGCTGTTGGTTGGTCTAGCAAGGGGTTCCAACTTCGACCTCTTAATGGGCCTAGGAATAGTTTGGGGTGCTTGTGGGTGGTTGGAACTCTTAGCTTGGATTTGGCATGGGGTGGCTACATGCAGGGTTCCTATAGTTCGGGGCTGCTTGGGAGCTGTTGGGGTTGTCAAGTCTATTGCAGGGGGCTGTTTAGGGGGTGGTTGGTGATCAGATTGGGTTGCTTGGTGCTGCTGGTTGCTTATGGCTGATATGCTTGGTTGTGTGCTATACTTGGCCGGTTATGGATCCCCATGGAGACACTTGCTTTGGGCCTTGGGTGAATTGCTGGGGCACATGGCTTATGGGCCATAGGCCCGTGCATGAGAGGCTGAGGCGTATCAATGCTAATTGGTTTGGTTTTTGGGCTGTGGCTTGCTATTGGGCTGGGACTTCTGTTTATTGGCCTTGGGGTTTTTCTTGGGTTTATGTTATTTTGGGCTTCTTTTGTATGTTTTCTGGGGCAGGGCCCAGTGTCTGTATTTTCTTGTATTCTAGTTGTAGGACCCGTGTGTCCAATGGTCTTTTGGTAGCCTCTCCGGGTGTGTCGGTGATGTGCTACACAGGGGGGTATGCCCCCTTGGTCCTTTTGTAATTCTTTTGTTCGTTGGTATACATTTTTCCGGGCAAAAGCCCTTTATCCAAAAAAAAACCCTAAACCCTAAACCCTAAACCCTAAACCCTAACCCCTAACCCCTAACCCCTAAACCCTAAACCCTAAACCCTAAACCCTAAACCCTAAACCCTAAACCCTAAACCCTATGGGAGGGGTTTTACAAGGGTTGGGTATGTAGACTTACCTATGGGAAAACTAATTGGGCTTTAAGGGCTGGGCATGGTTGTGAGCAGGGCTGGACCAAAATGATATTGCAGGTTAATGTCGGCTGGAGAGTTTACAATTCAGACTGGGATGATGGTTGTAATCTGCATTGGATGGTCTGGTGCTTCTTTTTGGATACCACTGTGTTCATTTTGTGGCTTTACAGCTATATGGGTTGCTATTTTGGTGCTCTTACTTTTGACCATGATCTGCATAAGTATAAGTTCATGACCTGCTGTAAGTTGGTTTTTAATTTGGGAATTGTGATGGGCGCCTCCTGGGTCAACAGGCCTAAATGGTTGACCTGTTCTGGTCAACTGTATACTATTTTGGGGACCTTGTACAGGTGGTTTTATGGCATGACTCACATGTTATTTGTGGTCTACAACAGTACTATGTGGACGCAGAAGAACAGGAAGTACTCAAACGGTTTCCGGGGGATTTGCAACTGGTTTTTGGGCAGCCGAAAGGGGCAAGTTGGTTCAAACAGAGGTTTAGGCTGGGTGTACAGGGTTGCTATGTTCAAACTTCATATCCAAGTTTTCTGGAATAATAATGACAGACCTGTTGGTTTACGTGCTTGGGATTGGGTTGGGAAACTTTTGTTTTTGTTGACCATCTACTGGGTCAACGGTGGGTCCCCTTGGCCTTATTCCAACCTGCATGATATTTTAGGTTGGGTAAACAAGGAAGCCCATAGTGTTGCTTATGGTGGCAGGCTGGCCATATGTAGGGCTGATGACCAGGCCCAGACCTTATGGATGTTATGGATGTATGGCTGCTATGGCCTGAATTTGTTCCTAGGGGCTAAGGTCCATGGCTACGGGGTAGGGCTGCTTAATTATTGGATGTGCTTACCTGATATGAGGACTGGGAATATTAAACCGTGGGCTGGTAGGTATATTGTTTGGACGGCCTGCCTGGGTGAGGGGAGTATTGGGCTGCAAGTGGAACTGTTCAATGGTTGTAGGAGAGTTTTACAGTGCTTTTCTTGTGGTCATAAGGCTAGGCCGGTGGACAACAGTGGTTTTGGGCTGACTTTGACATGGGTATATACTGGCCATGGGATGTGGATCTTCATTAACCGCTTCTTTGAACGTTGGTCTTGCTGGGCTGATCTTAGGAATCAGAAGCTCAATTGGCTGACTGAAAGGCACTTTGATTGCTATAGCAAGTCTATACAATTGGGGATGTCCAGTATGCACCATGATGGTCCTTTGGGCTGGGAGCTATCATATCTTGGGTTGGGCTTGATGAATAGTAGTGCTGTGGACTATACCCTCTATAGTTTGGGATGAAGAATGCTATGACATTTGCCAACTTCTTGATGGGTATTGGCATTCATGATGAATGTGGGCTTCTGTACAAAGAAGGTGTTTTGGGTATTGTTACTAAGGCGGTTGTGTGGTTCTCCTATGTTTGTGCCTGGTTGGCTGCCTCAGATATGGATTATGTGTACTGCTGGATTCAAGGTGTTTATTTTTTGTTGTTGATGGATCATGTTCCTCATTCTGGTCACCTTGTTCTTATGGGCGAGACTAGGAACATAACCCATCAATATATTAGGATGGGTAATACTTTGTTTGATGGTATGTACTCTATGGTTAGTAGTTTACTTATCGTGTATTGTACTAGTAGAAACGTTAGTTTGACCCCTCATTTTTTGTATAGTTGGGGGGATGGTTCTAAGTTTATTAGAACCATTTTTTGGGTGCCTAAGTATTGTTTAGGCTTTTTGTATACGGGGGTATGCCCCTAAGAGGTTGTTTTTCTTTGTTTGGTTTATATATTTTTCCGGGCAAAAGCCCTTTATCCAAAAAAAAAAAAACCCTAAACCCTAAACCCTAAGGAAAATCATTTGTTCTATTTTCACTACACACACTTAAAGGTGTGAGAGAAATTTCTCTCTTTTCTCTCTTAGCCGTAACCCTAATTCCTTCCAATCTCGATCTGATTTCTTTCGTATTACATCACCACATAGCTTGATTTTGGTTTTTGATCTTGCTAGAGATGAAATAATGGGTGTATTAAAAGAATATGTGGGTTTTTTGGTTTGGATTGGTGAAGAGGGGCGACGGCTAAGTAGGGTTCCTCTTTATTGTGTTGTTGTGGATTTAGATGTGGTTCTCCTTCCGGTTCATATCCTTTGATGTTACATAAAGTGGGCCGTGATTGTTTGATTTTTTTGTGATTATTATTGATTGGTTATTGCCGAATCCATTGGTTTCAATTGGTTTATTTACGGCTTGTTGATGGTGCTTCATATGGATCGAATTGATGAGGGTGGCGGCATTACACAAGATTGCTTGGGGCTGCTATGGTTTTCACGTGGGGCTGCATGATTATTGCGGCTGCCTCAAATATTTTGGGTCGGTGGCACTTTATCCGATTAGATTGAAGGTTGGCCGTAGGGTTATTTTGTCGGGTTTTTTTCATGCATAAGTTCATTTTCTGTGTTTGTGTTAGCTTCTCGGTCTGCTTGTTTTCCCTTTTGTGTTTCTTGTTTCTTTTGATGTTTGATATCTATGGCGCTGGGGATAATAGTTTGGGCCCCCAGGTTCATGTATATCAAATTTGTATAGTGCTGCTTTGGGTTTGGTTGCTGGTTGTGCCAGTCTTTTGTATGGTTTGGTTGTATCTTCGGTTGTATAGGGGCTGGTATTTTCAAAGCTGGATGGGGGAGAAAGTTGGTTCCTGCTGGTTTACTTCTTGCCTCTCTAGCTGGGTTTTTTGGGCCTGCTATGCGGCTGCTGTTCGGGTTCTTTTTTCAGCCGTGGGCTGGATTGTTTCTATTTGGATAGAGTTTCTGTTGAGTTGGGTTGGTGTTAGGACTGTAGTGGAGAGTCCTTTTGGGGGCATGCCTGACATGCCTTCTGTTTTGAAAGCGTCTGTTGGGTTGGGGGCTGTTTGTTTGAGTTTGGAGGTAGGGGTGCGGCCCCTTTGGTTGTTTTTTAGGTTGTTCCGTGGCTGGTGCTACCTTATGTGGAAAGGAGATGGGACTGAAAGCTGTTGGGTTAGTTTTTACTGGATGGATTCTAGTCTTCGTCTTCTCACAGCTGTTGGGTACAGCTTTTCCAGGGTAGTTATGGCCCAGGCTGCTGGTTTTTGCAATTTTAATTGTCCACACTTTTTTTGGGTTGATGATTTGAGAACTTCTCTGGTAGTTTTTTTGTGTTTAGATCCTGGTTTCACCAGTGGTTCGGGCTCCGTGTCTCAGCTTGGGGTAGGGATGTTGGGTTTCCTGGAGTTTTGGGCCGACGTAGCTGTGGTTGGGCCTGTTTTGGGGCTGACTTTTTGCTACTTGGGGGCTGCCAATGTGTTTTTGGGGTTGTGGCAAGCCAATCTGGTGGTGTGGCCTAGCAGGTTGGGCTTCAAGTATTTTGTTGCTTCTACTGGGCCCAGAGAGGCCCTTGTTTGGCCTGAGATTGCTGCTGTCGGCCTGGGGGTGTCTCTTCCTTGTGATTCCTGTCCAGCCCATAATGGCCCTTGTCTAGCTCATGGTGGCTATTGGCATGCTGTCTGTAGCCGTGGCATGGTGGGGTGTGGCTTCTACATGGACTCTGGTGGTCTCATTTGGTTGCCTAAGGTGGTCCCTTTTCTTGCTTGGCAGATTGGTTCTTCTAGCCCGGCCTTGGGCCTTTTTATGGCCCCTCCTTTGGGCTCTTGGACTCTGTATATGATGGACTTGGTTTTGTTTGTTGATTGGGCTGTAGGTAGGCTTGAGTCCTTTTGTTTATGTATTTGGGCTTGTAGTTTATTGAGGTTCGGGCCTATGTCCCAAGCTCATAGGGATTGGGGTTGTATTTCCTTGGTTGGTGCTTGGGTCCATTATTTTAGTATTGGTTTGTATTGCTTTGGGCCTAAAGCGTTTTTGTATAGGTCATATAGTTTTTGGCCCTATGGGCATGTGTTTTTGATTGCCATTCCGGGTTTGTCGGATATGTGCATCACAGGGGGATGCCCCCTGGTCGTTATGTAATTCTTTTATTGTGGTTGGTATACATTTTTTTCGGGCAAAAGCCCTTTACCCAAAAAAAAAAAAAAACCCTAAACCCTAAACCCTAAACCCTAAACCCTAAACCCTAGACCCCAGACCCCAGACCCCAGACCCTGAACCCTGAACCCTGAACCCTGAACCGTGAACCCTCAACCGTGAACCCTGAACCCTGAACCCTGAACCCTGAACCCTGAACCCTGAACCCTCAACCCTCAACCCTAAACCCTAAACCCTAAACCCTAAAACCCTAAACGCTCAACGCTCAACCCTCAACCCTCAACCCTGAACCCTGAACCCTGAACCCTGATTCTCATTTGTTCACTTTTTGTGTGTGTGTTTTCATGGTGCGATTCTAGAGAGCCGGATCCTTGCTTTCTTCACCAAAATTCCGATCAATTCTCCCTCTCTTCTAACCGCATTTGGTGTTCTTCCTTGCTGGAATCGATTAGCAAGACAAACATGTGATTTTCTCTTCATTAAAATCATGGGAAAGTCGAACAAAGGGACCAAACATAGTACGCCGGAGGGTAAACCTCCAGATTCGGGAGTAATGGGCAAGTTTTGGGCTGAGCAATCAGAGGATGAACAAGACTTCGGAGGGGAGGAGGGACGTGTAACAAGAAGTAGCCTAGAAAAATCACTAGGTATTCAGAACCCTAAGAAGAAACGTGGTGGATCCAAGACCGGGAATATTAAGGAGAAGCAATACTATCTTCGTGAATTTGTGGGGAAAGAGAATGTTGCGGTGAATGCTAACACTCAAGGTGGTGACGACGGTGAACATCTTGATGATCTAACAAAAGATGGTATGGATGGATACATTTGTGAAAACTGCCTGAGTACTCACAGATGGCTAAGGAGAACCCTAATAATCCTTAGGATGGACAAACTAATTCCCTGATGGAGGAAACAGCCATGCATGACGTGGGATCGAATGATACTGCCCCCCCAATTTGTGTTCTGAATAAAAATTCTGTGGAGCAATCGAGTTCAGAACTAAGTGGATCTCCGATGGTTAATCTTAATGAAGATGCTCAACTATCGGGAAGCGAAGTAGGTGTGAATGAGTATAATACAACAATGAGTGGAGAACGACCTGGATCAAGGAGCCGAGTTCCGAAACCTATTGAAATTGTTCTTCCAACAATGAATGATGGACCCAAGGGAATGAAGAGGAAGATTCATGAGGATGATGTTGCTGCTGAATCATATAACCAGATGGATAATACCCCTAACACCAAAGCTCTGGGAAAGAAGGAGTTGAAAAAAAAACAAAGCCATGGCAAAGCTGGATGATGTCAACCCGGGTGCTGCTAAGAGATATGAGAACACCAAAAAATCTCACAAGATATGGTACTCTAGAAATCGGAGCAACTGGAAGAACATGCCGAAGCCGAAATTCAACTCAACTTTCACTCCTATAAAGATGATAGAGCACATGCCGATCCATTTCAACTATCAACGAGGAACGTCGACGAGGAGTATTAACAGGAAGATCCCACATAGAAAAAAGACCCTCAAGACTCTTCAAAAGGAAGGACTTCTGGAGAGCTTATTGACTAACAAGCAGCGCCGGAACATTCCAGGTTTCACCACTGATTTTGCTCTTCGTAAATCCATGCTAAGTGTAAATCCTATAAGGTTGATTGAATTCAAAGCCCAAAGGAATAACCAGGAGGATGATAATCCAACTAGTCAACATGAAAAGGATAATGACACTGCAGATATGGAGGATAATCACCAAGTCAAACAAAAACCTGTCTCCTTTGCTGAAATGGTTAATGGCCAAACGCATAAAGACATTCAGTCCAAAATCCAGTATTACCAGCCAGTTATAACACAGGATGGTCAAAAAGTTGTTGTTATGGAACCCAAAGTTATCCAACAAGCCACGATCACTTACAAGAATCTCCTGTATGGATACTTTGTTGGTGCTAACCCTTCGCTTGCTTTTGTGAGATTCAATCTAAACAAGATGTGGAGACAGTATGGGATTCAGGAAATATCGTACAATGGGGCTGGAATATTCCTTTTTAAATTTGAAACGGAGTCGATGATGCATGAAGTTCTGGAATTAGGGCCCTGGATTGTAGGGAACCTCCCTTTATGTTTGAGGAAATGGGAAGCAGGTCAGTGTATGCTGAAAGAGAACCCCAAATCTATTCCCATATGGATCCTCCTGAAAAACCTACCACTTGAACTATGGAACACGGAAAGTCTTTGTAGGACTGCTAGTTGTGTGGGAAACCCTCTCACTTTTGATAAAATTACCAAACTGAAATGTAAATCCATAGATGAGATGGGTGGATTTGCCAGGATACTTGTTGAAGTAAATATTGATTGCTCCTTCCCAAAAACTGTTAAAGTTTGCTATCCAATGGTGGGCAATATGCCAGGGAGGACCATTGATATAGAAGTTGAATATCAGGCCAAGCCATCCATTTGTCAGTTCTGTAAGGTTTTTGGCCATCCACAGGATCAATGCTCAAAGCTCAAAATCAGAGAACCTGCTAAGGAGAATGAGGTCCCTAATAAGACGCATGGGGGGCAAGAAAATCAAATGGATGATGATGGATTTACGAAAGTTGTGTATAGGAGGAACATGGTTAGGAAGGAACAAGTTCAACCAAAGCAGGTTAATAAACATCCTATCCCCAATGCTAAAGGAAATACAAGGAACTTGACTAGGAAAACCAAAGAAGACAGTTTATTGCAGCATGGAATGGCCACCGGAAATCAAGCTAAAGGATATGATAAGGAGATGCATCATCAACCTGAGAATAACTTACAAGCTAATGGAAGCTATAAAGTTGGGAAAAAATGCAATCAAAATCAGACATCAAATGTTGTGAAGGTTAAACAGTCATCGAAGAAAACCTATCAAGTGAAAGAAACTAGCAATCGTTTTGTCCTGTTGGATCAAGAAGGAGATGAACTGTTGCATGATACTGAGCCTGGTGAGCATGGAAAAGTAAGGAATGAAGAGCAGTCCATACACACCAAATGGCATAAGGATCAAGCTGAAACGTTGGATAAATACTACTATGACCATCTTGATGCTGCTCAAAAAGGGGAGGCTTTGCACTACATTACCGAGAAGGAGACCCCTTCGAAACAAGTTCTCAAATCGTGGAATATGTCCCTGATTCATTATTTTCATGACATGTGCAATGTCTATGGGTTTGTTGCAGGAGATAAGGCTACTAGAAAGTACTCTAAATCTGTGTACTCAGATGAGGAGTCCGAAGAGTATGCAAGCTTGGACGGTATGACACTGGATAATGTCACACCCCCAAATTCCCACTCGTGGTAAATGTCCACGTGGATGTGACGTGTCCAGAATCACAGCTCAAGGTCATATAGAACGACTCTATACGCGTTTACAAATCCAAGTTTGACACATACACATAATAAAATAGTTTGCAGCGAAATAAAAGTTGTCATAAAGTATTGCAGCGGAAATCACATGTTTGACAAATGCAATGGAATAATGATAGTAAAATACTACATTGTTTAATACATAAACCAAACGTAATTGTTTTCAAAAGTTAAACATAAACAGGAATGCATGCAGATCCTAATGCTCGTCCCTTAGAGTGTGCAATCCTGTTACCCATTGCTTGCTAGTTACCTGAGAATACAAGTTTGAAAACAAGTGTCAACACAATGGTTGGTGAGTTCACAGGTTTTGATATACATATAGTAATAAAAGTGTGTCATGCTGTTTATCAATGTTAGTACCGAGCCCTAGGCCCAAAGTGTCAGTGCGTCACTACCGAACTAGACTTGTTTGTCCTTGCCTCCGCTATGTCTCGTATACATAGCAAGTTAGGTCAGAATTTGCACGGGTTATGACACTCAGTCAACATGGTGCCCCGTGGGGTTAGTCATTCCCTAATGGATCCATCCAAATCTACCACGTTGTTCGTACATTAACGGTAAGACTTTGTGAGGGCTTGTTACGAGTTCAACACTTAATGTTTGTCCAATAAACCAGCATACACAATAATGTTTGTACAGTAATAGATGTTTGACTCGATGCAACTAGTATTCTCCCCCTATTTAAAAGCGTTTGAAAAAGAGTAAAGAGGGGCCGTAAACTCACCTTAGTGAATAAAGCGATAAGTAAGCGTAAGCTCCTGCGTCGAAATGCGTGTCGGTCACCGGCAACCTATATCGTATACCGTACGTGAGTTGGTGTAAGTGACAGGGCTAGTGTTTGTGTTAGTGCTCGTGTTTGTGTCCGACAACCCTTGGTTGTTCATGTTTGTCCGTGTTGGTCCACAATGATCGTGTTTGCTCGTGTTGGTCCACATTGACCGTGTTTGACCATGTTTGACCGTGTTTGACCAAAGTTGACGGTGTCAAGTGAACGACCCGTTGGTGAACCGTGTGAAGGTTTGTGAATCGTGTAGCAATCGTGTAAGTGTTTGTCGTGTGCAAAACGCGTAGGTCGCGTTTATGGACAACTTACTATTTATAGTAAGTTTCCATTTATAGAAAGTTCACAAAGCATATCGTTTTTAAAGTTCTAGCATGTTCAGTAGTCCTACGGGATCACGTTATCACATAGCACATCATCATACAGGTTCACATAAGTCGTTTATAACATGTTAGTGCACAAAAGTTTCCTAAAATGGAAAGTTTCCATTTTTAGCATACGTGACATCGGAAACCATCTATCTTAGCATCTAATACGCATATTATAACACAATAAGTCATTTAGCATGCTCAATTAACACAACACGTTGACAAGTCGGTTTTTCTAAAAATAAAGTTACTATAAATAGTAACTTTGTGGTTTTTGCATAAAAATGACCATTTAACATTTCTAACCCATTGATCATGTCACAAATCATCCTAATATATCATCTATCAACATTTAATCATGTCAACATAACCGATTTCATCATCTATTAATATTTCAACTAGAAAAGTTTCTAAATATAGTAATAATGACAAGTATGGCTACAAACATCATCAAAACCACTTTCTAACAAATCAAATCCTCATATTATCATCCTAACAACAATTCTACATACATGCATGTTCATCATATATCCCAAATCATACATTTGTAACTAAAAAGTTACTAAAAATAGAAAGTTTGTCTACAAATCACATTTTAACCATCATAATCACAATCTAATCTTGCAAGGACACTTATACATTATCAAGAATCATCTCAACATCAACAAAACTATCTAAAATGCCTTAGATCATACATGCATGTCCATATATTTTTACAAAACATCACTTTAAGCAACAAGACCCATCCCCATCATCATAGATCATCACCAAATGCATTCTAATCATGTTAGATCATCATAAATCGCCTTAAAATCAATAAACCCAGAAGAATAATTCGTGCATGTGGACCTTGAGTGCTTGCATGTGGGTTTCATGCATTGCATGTGTATGTAAAAGTGAAAATAGTGCATTTTAAACTACAAGGAGCATTGAACTACCTTCTAAAGCTCTGTAAATCACTGAGATGATGCACTAGCAGCTCTATAACCTTTTGGCTCGTTGGATTCGACAGAAATGAAGAAGGAGATGGTGGTTTTAGTGTGTTCTTCCTTGCTTTCCTCCTTCAATCTTCACTCCAAAGCTTCCCAAGGTGTGTCAATGGCTTCCACTAGCTCTAATGGTGTTTTGCAGGTGTTTGAGGGGTGAAGTGACCGAGCTCTAGCGTGTGGTTTCGGTTATAATGAATGGTATAGGTGAAATGATGGTCTTGGGAGCTTAAAAAGCTGTTTGGCGACCGGGGCGCCCCAGGCGTATCGCCTGGCGTGGGCGAATCCCTTTGTGCGTTACGCGCGGATCCGGTCGGACGAGGCGCTAAATTTCCACCCGCGCGCATCGCCTGTCGCGGGCATCCCGGGTCAGGCGTACCGCCTGGCCTGGATTTCAAGCCCAATAAGCTTATTTTGTTGTTCTGGCCCATTCTTGCCGTTTCTCGACTGTAAAACATCATCCGAGCGTCGTTTGGACTCTATTGGTCAATTATCAGCCATAATTGACTTGTGACAGTGTTTCGTGAAGTTTCGAGTGTTGTGCTACACAATGTGTTAGACGTTCACCAACGTTCGTGTGTTTTTGACACGTGTGTGCTGTTCGTCGATAATTCCACGAATTATCTAGTCGTATGCCAGTGTTCGTACTGTCGTGCCACGCGTCACACTAAATTAATCTAATTCTAGTGCCACGTGTACATAATGCATTTAAATAAACATTTAAATAAAATTAAAGCTGACCTGGAATTTACGGGGTGTCACAGATAAAGATGTTGAATCTGAAAATGATGGCACGACTCGATTTATGAGGAGTGATGATTTGGATGCAGGAATGGGGGTAGCCACCCCGTCTGAAATTTGGATGCAGGGCGAGACCTTGAGTAACACTCTGTCTCCCACCTGGAATTCTAGCGGTTTGCGTCGTTTGTCAGCATAGCTTTTCTGTCTGTCACGAGCTGCTGCCATTCGCTTGCGTATTTGCACGATCTTTTCAGTTGTTTCGTGCACAAGCTCTGGGCCAGTCAGTTGGCTGTCTCCAACTTCTGCCCAGCAGATGGGCGATCGACACTTACGTCCGTAAAGTGCCTCAAATGGTGCAGCTTGGATGCTAGTGTGGTAGCTGTTATTGTATGAAAATTCAACTAATGGCAGATGAGATTCCCAGCTGTTCCCAAAATCAATGACGCATGCCCGAAGCATGTCCTCTAGTGTCTGTATGGTTCGCTCACTCTGTCCGTCCGTCTGCGGGTGGTAAGCGGTACTCATGTCCAATCTCGTGCCCAAAGCCTTATGTAAAGACTTCCAGAAGTGCGACGTGAATCGGCTGTCGCGGTCAGATATAATCGAGATCGGTACTCCATGTCGAGTAACCACTTCCTTCAGGTAGATACGAGTGAGTTTGTCTAGCTTATCTGTCTCTTTGATGGGTAGGAAATGTGCGGACTTTGTCAGTCGGTCTACGATAACCCAGATGGTATCGCAACCACTTGCCGTCTTTGGCAGTTTAGTGATGAAATCCATGGAAATCTGCTCCCATTTCCACATTGGTAGTTCCGGTTGTTGAAGTAACCCTGATGGCTTCTGGTACTCAACTTTGACTTTTGAGCACGTTAGGCATTTACTCACGTATGTTGCTATCTCAGCTTTCATGTTTGGCCACCAATAGGTTGTCTTCAAATCGTGATACATCTTATCAGAGCCTGGGTGTACGGAATACCGGCTCTTGTGAGCTTCATCCATCACTACTTCTCTCAATCCTCCGTAGCGTGGAATCCAGATTCGATCCATTAAATAGTAAGCTCCGTCGTCTTTTGCCTTTATTTGCTTATCCATGCCACGCATGGCTTCAAGAGTAAGGTTTTCAGCTTTTAGAGCTTCTTGTTGTGCGTTTCGTATCTGATTTGGCAATTCAGAATGAATCGTGAGTTGTAGTGCACGCACGTGCTTTGTCGTTTCTTTTCGACTCAACGCGTCGGCCACTACATTGGCTTTGCCTGGATGATACTTGATGGCGCAATCATAATCACCTATGAGTTCAACCCACCTTCGTTGTCTCATGTTCAACTCTTTCTGGTCGAAGATGTGTTGTAGGCTCTTATGATCGGTAAAGATTGTACATTTCGTGCCGTACAAGTAGTGTCGCCAGATCTTCAAGGCAAACACCACGGCTCCCAACTCAAGGTCATGAGTCGTGTAGTTCTTCTCATGCACCTTCAGTTGGCGTGAAGCGTATGCTATCACTTTCTCGCATTGCATCAGCACGCAACCGAGTCCTTGTTTCGAAGCGTCGCAATACACCACGAAGTCATCACATCCTTCCGGTAGGGATAGGATGGGTGCAGTGCATAGTTTCTGTTTCAACAGGTTGAAAGCAGCTTCTTGTTTGTCTCCCCAATCGAACTTTTTGTCTTTATGTGTCAGGGATGTCAGTGATTGAGCAATCTTTGAAAATCCCTCAATGAATCTTCTGTAGTACCCGGCCAGACCTAAGAATTGTCGCACCTCCGTCGGAGTCTTGGGTGCTTCCTAGTTCTTAATTGCTTCGATTTTGGCTGGGTCTACGTGTATTCCCTGCTCATTAACCACGTGTCCAAGGAATTGGACTTCGCGAATCCAAAAGTCGCATTTTGAAAGCTTTGCGTACAACTGCTCTTTCTTTAGTAATTCCAAAACTAGCCTCAGGTGTTCAGCATGTTCTTCCTGATTCTTAGAGTAGATCAGAATGTCATCGATGAACACTATCACGAATTTGTCAAGATACGGTTTGCATACTCTATTCATGAGATCCATGAATACAGCTGGTGCGTTGGTCAGTCCAAAGGGCATAACCAAAAATTCGTAGTGTCCGTATCGAGTCCTAAAGGCAGTCTTAGGAATATCATTTTCCTGTATCCTCAATTGATGGTAACCCGATCTCAAATCGATCTTTGAATAGTAGCTTGACCCTTGCAATTGGTCAAACAGGTCGTCTATTCGCGGCAATGGGTATCGATTCTTGATCGTCACCTTGTTCAACTCCCTATAGTCGATGCACATACGGAATGATCCGTCTTTCTTCTTCACAAATAAGGCCGGTGCTCCCCAAGGTGAGAAGCTCGGCCTGATAAATCCCTTGTCTAACAGTTCCTGCAACTGGTTAGACAGTTCCTGCATCTCGGTAGGTGCGAGTCGGTACGGAGCTTTAGCAATCGGTGCTGCTCCTGGTGTGAGGTCTATCTGAAACTCGACTTGTCGTTTCGGAGGCAGTCCAGGTAGATCCTCGGGAAATACTTCGGGAAAATCACGGACTACGGCGATGTCCTCAATCTTCCTCTCTTCCTTGGGTTGCTCGGTGATAAGGGCTAGTATCGCCTTGTATCCTTTCTGGAGGTACTTGTTTGCTTTCATGCACGTCATGATGTTCAGAGGCACTCCTCGTCGTTCCCCCTGAATCGAGATCTGTTCACCGTTCTGCAGCGTCACTCGTACAATCTTCTCGTTGCACACAATCTCGGCTTGGTTAGCGGATAACCAATCCATTCCAACGACCACATCAAAGCTTCCGAGAATTACCGGCATCAAATCGATTTCGAGTTCGTGATCTGCCAGTGTCATAACGCATCCTCGAAAAATGTGCTGCGTTTCAATCAACTTGTCGTCGGCTAACTCTACCGTATATTTATAGTCTAGTGGTGTCGGGGTAATGTCTAGCAATGTACTAAACTCACTAGATATAAAACTCCTATCGGCACCGGTATCAAATAATATGCTAGCGTAGACATTATTTAAAAGAAACGTACCGGTTACGATGTTCGGGTCGTCTTTGGCTTCCCCTGAGCCAATCACAAATGCTCTTCCCTTGGCTGCTCCTCCTCCGGTCTTCTTCAGTTGAGGACAATCCCTCCTCATGTGGCCCGGCTTGCCACATTCATAACACCCTCTGAGTGTGTTTTGGTTGTTGTTGTTATTCTGGTTCTGGTTGTGATTGGGATTACTGTTGTTGATAGGGAATCTTGTTCTGCAATCCTTAGCCATGTGACCGTGCCTTCCGCACTTCAGGCAACGATATCGTTCGCATTGCCCGGAGTGATGGTATGAGCATCGGTTGCACAGTTGGTATTTTCCTTGATACACACCCTTTCCCTTGTCATCGGGTTGTGTGGCAGTGAAAGCTCTGGCTGGCGCAGATCTCTGTTGTTGTTGAAGTTGTTGAGGTTGGTGGTGGCTGGGTTCCCACTTGCGTTTTTGGCTTTCTTGAGGCTTCACATTCTCGCCTCGCTTTGGTAGCTTCCCTTGTGCTACGGCTTGATCAGTCAGCTTGTGGGCCAGCCTGATCAGTGGTTGGATGGTGGTGATGTCAGATGCCATCACTATGCTTCGAAACTGCTCGGGCAGTCCACTGATGAACTGCTCGATCTTCTTGTATTCCGGCGTCACCATAGCCGGGCATAGCTTACACAGCTCATGGAATCGAGTGCAGTATTGCTCGATCTCCGATCCCACCATCTTATGTACCCAGAATTCAGCTTCCAGTTTGCGGATCTCATCACGAGGACAGTATTCCTCCTGCAATAGTCTGGTGAAGTCAGCCCATGACATGGAGTTGGCACCGTCCAACCCCAAGGTTTGAACATGGGTATTCCACCATGTAAGAGCTGGTCCCTCTAGTGTACCGGTTGCATACTTGACCCGGTTTTCTTCAGAACATTCGCACATAGCGAACACAGATTCCGCCTTTTCCACCCAGCGGAGCATTCCGACAGCTCCTTCTGTTCCTTTGAACTTGTGGGGGTGGCAGTTCAGAAAGGATTTGAAAGAACATCCTTTGTTGTTGTTGTTGCCTTGCGATCCTGCTGGTCAGATACCAATGTCGTGTGTTAGTGCGTGTTAGCTACACTATGTTAGTCATGTTAGGCAAGTGTTAGTACCGTTGTTAGTGCCACTAGTTTCGCTGGCGTGTTTGTTCGCCTCGTACTCCGCGAGCATCCTGTTGAATCTACGTTCGACCATCATATTGATCCTTGCCTTCTCGGCCTTACGTTTGAGTCTTAGGGCATTAGCTCCTCTTCCCGACATGTTCTATACGGAAGGTTAGAATGTTAATTAGCATGTGTTAAAGTGTTAGCCAATGTCATAAGAGGAATTGAGTCAGATGTCATGTCAGAAGTCAGATCATATGTCATGATAGTAGTCAAGTCAGATGTCATGTTATCAAATAGTCATGGTCATAGATGCAATAAGTAAAACAAAGCAAAATTTTTCATTAATAAAAAGCTTGAAGTACAACAATTTCAAAAGGAAATACATAATAAGTTCTTCGAGCACATCCCGCTCGTATAGGCCAAAATAAAGAAAATACAAAACACAACAGTCCTCTAGTCCGAATCCATAGAGACGTGTGAAATGTCGCTAGCAGCGTCCCCGTCATCCTCATCCTCCTCCGGATCCTCAATAGGATCCTCATCAAAATCCTCTTCTTCGAGGTCCTCGGCCTCGAATTCAGGACCATCATCCTAAGGTGGTTCCTCAATAAACTGTGCAGCCCATGCGTTAAGCATGGCATCACTGGCCTGCACCATCGCCTGAGTCTCGGTTATGTCCGTCCGATTCTCAGTGATACGCACATCATGCTCCTGCACTACATCAACGACCTGTCCGTGCTGGGTCATCAGCTGAGACACTTGGAGGCGTAGAGTCTCCACCTGCTCCTCTAGTTTGTCGTTTCGCTCCTCGAGCCGATCGTTTCGCCTTTCTAGGCGATCGTTCTTCTCACGAAGAACCCGAACCTCGTCTGACAGCTCTCCAGCCCTCCAAATCTCTCGTCGGGTGCAAGCGACGTGGGCCGCGAAGGCCTGCTCAAACGGTACCCCAAGTGACGGTAGTCGATGGCCTGGAGTGGTGTCGCCGGGATATCGATATGGAGGTACCCTCTCCCCGATGATCCATTCCTGAATCATGGTGGGAAACCACCCCCAGTATCGGGCCCGTGCCGCGTCCCTAGCCCGTCTGTCCATCTCGGCGTCCACCTGTGCCACTATATCGTGGACTCGTCGGCGGCTCTCTGTCGTCAAGTCGTCGGTCGCCGGACGCCTGCTCGAGTCCCTGCTAGTGCCTTCGTTGTTTGCCATCCTGTAAGTTTCAAGTTAGTAAGCAACAGTTCATTATAAGCAAGAACATCATCAATGTGCAAGTTCTACGTGTAGTGTCTAAAGTTGAGCAATGGCTATAGTCTAAGCTTACTATATGCAAACCTAGTTCTCTATAACCAAGGCTCTGATACCAGTCTGTCACACCCCCAAATTCCCACTCGTGGTAAATGTCCACGTGGATGTGACGTGTCCAGAATCACAGCTCAAGGTCATATAGAACGACTCTATACGCGTTTACAAATCCAAGTTTGACACATACACATAATAAAATAGTTTGCAGCGAAATAAAAGTTGTCATAAAGTATTGCAGCGGAAATCACATGTTTGACAAATGCAATGGAATAATGATAGTAAAATACTACATTGTTTAATACATAAACCAAACGTAATTGTTTTCAAAAGTTAAACATAAACAGGAATGCATGCAGATCCTAATGCTCGTCCCTTAGAGTGTGCAATCCTGTTACCCATTGCTTGCTAGTTACCTGAGAATACAAGTTTGAAAACAAGTGTCAACACAATGGTTGGTGAGTTCACAGGTTTTGATATACATATAGTAATAAAAGTGTGTCATGCTGTTTATCAATGTTAGTACCGAGCCCTAGGCCCAAAGTGTCAGTGCGTCACTACCGAACTAGACTTGTTTGTCCTTACCTCCGCTATGTCTCGTATACATAGCAAGTTAGGTCAGAATTTGCACGGGTTATGACACTCAGTCAACATGGTGCCCCGTGGGGTTAGTCATTCCCTAATGGATCCATCCAAATCTGCCACGTTGTTCGTACATTAACGGTAAGACTTTGTGAGGGCTTGTTACGAGTTCAACACTTAATGTTTGTCCAATAAACCAGCATACACAATAATGTTTGTACAGTAATAGATGTTTGACTCGATGCAACTAGTATTCTCCCCCTATTTAAAAGCGTTTGAAAAAGAGTAAAGAGGGGCCGTAAACTCACCTTAGTGAATAAAGCGATAAGTAAGCGTAAGCTCCTGCGTCGAAATGCGTGTCGGTCACCGGCAACCTATATCGTATACCGTACGTGAGTTGGTGTAAGTGACAGGGCTAGTGTTTGTGTTAGTGCTCGTGTTTGTGTCCGACAACCCTTGGTTGTTCATGTTTGTCCGTGTTGGTCCACAATGATCGTGTTTGCTCGTGTTGGTCCACATTGACCGTGTTTGACCATGTTTGACCGTGTTTGACCAAAGTTGACGGTGTCAAGTGAACGACCCGTTGGTGAACCGTGTGAAGGTTTGTGAATCGTGTAGCAATCGTGTAAGTGTTTGTCGTGTGCAAAACGCGTAGGTCGCGTTTATGGACAACTTACTATTTATAGTAAGTTTCCATTTATAGAAAGTTCACAAAGCATATCGTTTTTAAAGTTCTAGCATGTTCAGTAGTCCTACGGGATCACGTTATCACATAGCACATCATCATACAGGTTCACATAAGTCGTTTATAACATGTTAGTGCACAAAAGTTTCCTAAAATGGAAAGTTTCCATTTTTAGCATACGTGACATCGGAAACCATCTATCTTAGCATCTAATACGCATATTATAACACAATAAGTCATTTAGCATGCTCAATTAACACAACACGTTGACAAGTCGGTTTTTCTAAAAATAAAGTTACTATAAATAGTAACTTTGTGGTTTTTGCATAAAAGTGACCATTTAACATTTCTAACCCATTGATCATGTCACAAATCATCCTAATATATCATCTATCAACATTTAATCATGTCAACATAACCGATTTCATCATCTATTAATATTTCAACTAGAAAAGTTTCTAAATATAGTAATAATGACAAGTATGGCTACAAACATCATCAAAACCACTTTCTAACAAATCAAATCCTCATATTATCATCCTAACAACAATTCTACATACATGCATGTTCATCATATATCCCAAATCATACATTTGTAACTAAAAAGTTACTAAAAATAGAAAGTTTGTCTACAAATCACATTTTAACCATCATAATCACAATCTAATCTTGCAAGGACACTTATACATTATCAAGAATCATCTCAACATCAACAAAACTATCTAAAATGCCTTAGATCATACATGCATGTCCATATATTTTTACAAAACATCACTTTAAGCAACAAGACCCATCCCCATCATCATAGATCATCACCAAATGCATTCTAATCATGTTAGATCATCATAAATCGCCTTAAAATCAATAAACCCAGAAGAATAATTCGTGCATGTGGACCTTGAGTGCTTGCATGTGGGTTTCATGCATTGCATGTGTATGTAAAAGTGAAAATAGTGCATTTTAAACTACAAGGAGCATTGAACTACCTTCTAAAGCTCTGTAAATCACTGAGATGATGCACTAGCAGCTCTATAACCTTTTGGCTCGTTGGATTCGACAGAAATGAAGAAGGAGATGGTGGTTTTAGTGTGTTCTTCCTTGCTTTCCTCCTTCAATCTTCACTCCAAAGCTTCCCAAGGTGTGTCAATGGCTTCCACTAGCTCTAATGGTGTTTTGCAGGTGTTTGAGGGGTGAAGTGACCGAGCTCTAGCGTGTGGTTTCGGTTATAATGAATGGTATAGGTGAAATGATGGTCTTGGGAGCTTAAAAAGCTGTTTGGCGACCGGGGCGCCCCAGGCGTATCGCCTGGCGTGGGCGAATCCCTTTGTGCGTTACGCGCGGATCCGGTCGGACGAGGCGCTAAATTTCCACCCGCGCGCATCGCCTGTCGCGGGCATCCCGGGTCAGGCGTACCGCCTGGCCTGGATTTCAAGCCCAATAAGCTTATTTTGTTGTTCTGGCCCATTCTTGCCCGTTTCTCGACTGTAAAACATCATCCGAGCGTCGTTTGGACTCTATTGGTCAATTATCAGCCATAATTGACTTGTGACAGTGTTTCGTGAAGTTTCGAGTGTTGTGCTACACAATGTGTTAGACGTTCACCAACGTTCGTGTGTTTTTGACACGTGTGTGCTGTTCGTCGATAATTCCACGAATTATCTAGTCGTATGCCAGTGTTCGTACTGTCGTGCCACGCGTCACACTAAATTAATCTAATTCTAGTGCCACGTGTACATAATGCATTTAAATAAACATTTAAATAAAATTAAAGCTGACCTGGAATTTACGGGGTGTCACAGATAAAGATGTTGAATCTGAAAATGATGGCACGGCTCGATTTATGAGGAGTGATGATTTGGATGCAGGAATGGGGGTAGCCACCCCGTCTGAAAATTGTGCTTAGAAGCTTGTCTTCCTCTCTCTTTGATAGCTTTTAGTTATATGGCGTTACAAATTCTAACTTGGAACACCCGGGGTATTAACAACACCATAAGGCAGAATGAAATTAAATCGCTGATTAAGGATCATCAAATTTGTGTTTGTGGCATCTTAGAATCTCATGCTCCGGCCACAAAAATGGAAGTGATATGCAATAGTCTTGTGAAAGATTGGAATTGGTTATCGAATGCCTATCATTGTCCTAATTGGACTCGCATTGCTGTTGGATGGAACCCTAATCAGATTGATCTCATGATGTTACATATGACTGACCAAGTTGTTCACTGTTGGCTTAAACCCAAAAATGGACATAAGGACTTCTTCTGTTCTTTTGTCTATGGCCACGTTAGGATGTATAAGAGAAGACCTATTGGGGAAGAGTTAAAAAGGTTTTCCAGCACTATAGCCACACATTCGTGGGTCGTTTTAGGCGATTTTAATGCAGTGTTGAACCCATATGACATCTCTGTTGGGCAATCCAATTGGACCTTGGCCATGGAAGACTTCCAAGATATGTGTATGCAAGGAGGTCTGGATGATGTCCCTTATACAGGTATAAGATACACTTGGAATCAATCCCTGGGCAAGATACATGGATTGCAAAAGAAATTGGATAGGATTTTGGCTAATGCTAACTTCACAACTCAATTCTCTGATGTGAAGGCTAAATTCCTCCCCTACTTATCCTCGGATCATGCCCCTGGTATTCTGACCATGCAAAACATCAAGGTACACTGGAAGCCTCGTCCTTTCAAATTTATGAACTACCTTGCTTGTAAAGATGGTTTCAGGGATATTGTTGCTAAAGAATGGGCGAAACCGGTGGTTGGCCATGCTATGTTCCGGGTCACACAAAAGTTAAAGGCTTTAAAGGGCCCTCTTAGGAAATTTGCACAGGAGCTTGGGAAACCACCTTCAAATGTTCAAATGCTAAGAGAGGAATTGTGCAAGATTCAAAAGGATGTGGATGTTTTTGGCCATGATTGTGATTTAAGACACGAAGAAGCTGCTTATGCAAAAGCTTACAACAAGCTTCCTTAGATGAAGAAAAGCTTTTGAAACAAAGAGCAAAGGTCACATGGCTTAAGGAAGGTGATCAAAATTCCAAATATTTCCATAATGTGATTAAGGCGAGACAAATGAGAAACAAAATCACTGCTGTGGAGGATGAAAATGGTGTGAGCTATCAAGAGGATGAGGTGATTCAGCAATTCATCGATTACTACAAGAACCTATTAGGGAAAGAGGATTTCTCCCCACCTATTATGGACGCGATGAATTTGTTCAAGAACAAGATCCCCCCTCAACTAGCTGATCATATGGTTAGGGAAGTTTTTGTGGAAGAGGTTAAGGTGGCGATGTTTAGTATTGACAATGATAAGGCCCCGGGCCTGATGGGTACACCTCTAAATTCTTCAAAACCACATGGGACATTACTGGGGGAGAAATTACGGAGGCCATTAAAGATTTTTTCTCTAATGGCCAACTGCTCAAGCAAGTTAATACTTCCATTATATCCCTTGTCCCTAAAATGCCTCAACCAAAATTGGTTAAAGACTACCGGCCAATTGCGTGCTGCAATGTTCTCTACAAGTGCATCAGTAAAATAATCTGCGAACGGATCAAGTTTGGTCTCGATCACATCATCAATGAATGTCAGAGTGCTTTTGTTCCTGGGAGAATGATATGTGACAACATTTTACTCACTCAAGAGTTGGTTCGAAGCTATCACCGTAATAGGGGGGAGCCAAAAGTGGCTCTAAAAATTGATATCCAAAAAGCCTATGATACTGTCAATCATAACTTTTTGCAACAATGTCTGTTAGGTTTTGGCTTTCACCCTTGCATGACTGATTGGATTATGACGTGTGCCCGAACAGCTACATATACTATTAATATCAATGGGAATGCTCATGGGTTTTTTCGGGGCTGCCGAGGCCTTCGGCAAGGTGACCCGATGTCTCCTTATCTTTTCACCTTAGTAATGGAGGTTCTTAACCTAATGCTGAAAAGGAGAATTGAACACAACGCTAGCTTCAAATATCATTGGCGATGTAAAGAATTGGAAATCACCCACTTGTGCTTTGCGGATGATCTAATGATGTTTTGTGGAGCCACTCCTGAATCTGTTAGAACTTTCCAAGAGGGCCTTCTTGAATTTGGCACAGCATCAGGTTTAAAACCCAATATGGGAAAAAGCACCCTATACTTTGGCAATGTCAGGCCATCACTGCAACAACAGATCCAAAACATTCTTCCTTTTCGTGTGGGGACTCTTCCTGTACGTTATCTTGGCGTCCCTCTTCTGGCCAAGAGACTTTATTCTAAGGACTGCCATATCCTTGTTAACAAAGTAAAAAAACGAATAAATGACTGGAGCAATAGATTTCTCTCATTTGCAGGTAGGCTGCAGTTAATTAGATCGGTTATATCCTCCATGCAAACTTACTGGGCCACAGTCTTTACACTGCCTTCAAACATTATTGATGATATTGAAAAGCTGGCGAGGAAGTTCCTCTGGACTCAAATGGATAGTGTGAAAGGGAAAGCTCGAGTATGCTGGCAAGAAGTTTGTAGATCGAAAGACCAAGGGGGGCTAGGCATAAAATCTTTGAAAACCCAAAACATGGCCTTAATGTCTAGGCATGTTTGGAATATTGTTACTGGGAAAAACTCGATATGGGTGCGATGGATCACAAAGCATAAGCTACGAGACCATAATTTTTGGGAGGTTAAGATTGATGATGGATCTAATTGGAGCTGGAGAAGTATTCTAAAATATCGAAGTAGCATCAGGCCTCATGTGAGGAAAATTGTTGGGGATGGATGTAACACTTCGATCTGGTATGATAATTGGCACCCGCTTAGCCCTCTGAGTGACTTTATCACCCCGCGTGACATTATACGGACAGGTTCCACTTTGCAGGCCAAAGTGGCTGAAATTATTCAAGATGGCCAATGGAAATGGCCGGTTGATCTTCTTAACAAATATAGTTTCCTAACTGATTTTCCTCCCCCGATCCTTATAGCAAGCAAGGCCGATGTTACTGTTTGGAAAAATCGTGAAGGTAAGGAGACTATATTCTGCACAAAACAGGTGTTTGATGACATGAATAGTAGAAACCAGATTGTCCCTTGGCACAAAGTGATTTGGTTTAGCCAAAACATCCCTCGACATGCCTTCATATTGTGGCTTGCTATTCAGAGACGCCTTCTCACACAGAATAGAATCAGGACATGGGAGAATACAACTATACTAAAGTGCGCTTTTTGTGAGGCGCAACCAGATAGCCACAACCACTTGTTCTTCCAGTGCAGCTACTCGAGAAATGTATGGAGAGAAGTCAAGCAAATAGCGAAAATGGGAAGGACTCCAGCTCTTTGGATGGAATGTGTTGCGTACATGGCCTCCCTTCCAAATAACTCCACTGTTGATAGTGTCATTCGTAGACTGCTGATTGGTGCTACTGTCTATTACATCTGGCAAGAAAGGAACCTCAGGATGTTTCAAGGGAAGAAAAGGAACAAAGATAACCTCCTTCGAGTCATAAAGGATGATGTGCGTGCGAGGCTCCAAGGCCTTCAATTTCGAATTTCTCCCTAGACTATCCAGGCCAGTAAAGAATGGGGATTCAAAGTTATGGCGCCAAACAAAAAATCAGGCTTTACAAAGGAATGAAGATTAAGATGGATGGATACAACAAATCCATGAGGATGGGGGCTCTGGGCAGCTTCAGGAGGTACTGTTATATTGGTCCTTTATTAGCTAATTCTGTGCAGGTTATTTCAGGTACACATATACAAATTTGTGAGAGCTGGACTGAGAATGATCGATCTAATGATTGGGATCAGAAGACTGCTACTTGTATCCTTATCACGGTTATACATTGCATGAGAGGAAACCAGGTCCATTTAACAATGGGTGACAAACATGATCACCTTTGGATTTTTGTCTGGGAGGGGACTCCGGTTGGAACTACATGCACACACTGCACCCAGTTTTTGATTGATTTTAAACTAACCAATAATCTTTACAGCTTGGTGGGGTATGGGCTAAATGGGAACCACATTCTGTTGGTGAGATGGACGGGTTTGGTAGGGTGGGGGGCTGGTACACTTTGCACTCACCTCACCACCTTTAAGAGCGTAGAAATACATCACATGAGAGTGTGTGCTAAGATCTATACTGTCCGGGAACCATCATGGGGGGGGGATTCTGGTTGGTACTTATTGCACACTTTGCACTCTGCTTTCGGGAGATCATGACCTTTCAACAAACCAATCTAGTTTAGAGGGGTTTGGCTATACGGGAATAACCATTGCTGGAAATTGTTGCATTGCGCGATATAGATGTGAGGGTATGGGATGGAGGGAAAAAAACTATAACTATATGGTGAGATTTGGGGAAAAGGTAGGGTGGGGGGATGGTATACTTACCACACGAGACACCTTCCTTTCGAACGTTGAGCATTACCGTCAGAGAGCTAGAGAGAACAATCAAAATTTTTGGGAACCGTTATTGGGAGGGAGCCAGGTTGGTACACTAAACACACTGCGCACCCAGCTTTCGAGAGGCACCCATCTTGGGATTATACTTACTGGGAGGGGGCAACATGGAGGGCTGAGTTATTCTGGTGAGAACTACTTTCGGGAAATATTGTGGGGAGGGAAACCGGTTGGTACAAATATCACACCGTGCACCACCACCAAGAGAGAGGGGTTTACTAACATGAGTGTTAGAGTGCCAAAATACCATCTTGGGAAACATCTTTGGGAGGGATACAGGTTGGTACCTTTTGCACACACTTCACATTGCTTTCGTGAGGATTATTCTTTGCAGGGGTACATCCGGGATATGGAACAGAAGTGTAGATTGGCTCAATCTACAAAATGGATTTGGGATAACCATATGTTGCATGGAAACAACCAAAGGCAAAATGAGGACATGCATGGAAAGGAAAGAGCTGGCACTCGAGTTCAAAGAGGATGCTATGGTCCGGATAATAGTCGAGATGGAGTTTATGGGTTGTTTTCGATCATAGATGCACATCAAGACCACACAAGGCAACGCATGAGGATAAAAGTGGACCAAGATTCTTCTTTGCATGTCGCCAAGGATATATGGGTACTGAAGCTCGGCAACCATAGTTATGTGAGCATGCATGGACCTATGACTTGGGCTGACTTGGTTATATGGGGCGACTATGCATGGGACTTGTTTTGCATGGCTACTTGTAGAAGCAAGATTTGGACTATTCGGGATATGGGCAACGTTCTAAGGGATATTAAGACCTATACTACTTATCATGGATATGACTATGGGCCTTAATAACACCATGGGTTGGGAGGTTATGTTATTCTTGTTATTATTTAGTGGTTTTTCCTTTGTTATGGATATCACTTAGTTTGTTTTTTTGTAGGGTAGGTTACGTTGCCAAGTGCAGTAACCTATGCCTTTTCCTTGTATTCTTTTATTCTTTTTAATAAAATTTGCCAAGGCTTGGCCTTTTTCAAAAAAAAAAAAAAAACCTAAACCCTAAACCCTAAACTCGAAACCCGAAACCCAAAACCCCAAACCCCAAACCCCAAACCCTAAACCCTATCTTTTCTCATTTCTAAAATTTTAAGTGTGTGTTTTTGAGGTGTTTCTCTCGTTCCTTTGGTGCCAAGCAGCCGCTGCCTTCATTTCTTCTTTGGCCGTCATTTGATTCCAAGGATTGGGTGGTGGTAGCGGCTGATTGGGTCTTCCTGCTTCCATTTTTCTTGGTCCACTCTTTTTGTATCCAAGACCTAGATGTGGTGCTTAATCGGCTGAGTGGCTCTCTCAAATACCCTTGCGATTTGGGGGAAATAGTCGGCTGTCCTTCGCACACTTTCCTCTCTCTTGGAGACAAGCAGGGGCGATTCAAGGTGTGGGGGAAGCATGTGGTGTGACTGGTAACGTATGGTGAGTGCATCTTCCTCCTCAACGCAGGAACACTCATGGTTGAGCTCTAGTCCGCCGTCTGCTGAGAGGATTTCGGGGGTGCGACTGAGGATCGGGGGATCTTTTCAAGGTAAGTCGGGTGTCCCGGGTATGCCCTATAGCCTACTTCCATGCAACCGTTGGTTCCGGTGAGGACTGGTCTATCCCGGATGCTGCTACAATCGGTTGAGGGGTAAAGTCGGGCTTGGGGTTGCTGTACCTAGCTACTCCCTGCTAGGATCTCTGTATCCAAAGTTGAGGGCACCCCTCAATTTCTACTGCTTTCTTTTACGGATTTGGGATGCTAAGATCGCCGACTATTCGGGTGTGGTCGGGCTTGGTGTTGGCTGGGTCTTGCACAGTATCTACGGTCCAAACTGGTAAGCCTTGATGTTGGGTTTCTGGGTTGGTGGTGCTGTTTTACCCTCTCCACATGGCTGGCTTCGACTTGGGTTGCGGATGGTGCAGCATCAGGCCGGAAGGGTGAGTTGGTGTTTTTTGGCAATGTGGTGTGTGGGCTGGACATGTCACCAGTCTAGATTAGGTGGCTATGTGCAGGTTTTACCCTCCCTAATCAGCTGGTATGGGGGACTAGATGGATTTGAGGTGTGTGGGCTGGACTTGTCACTGGTTTCCTCTAATGTGATGGCTTGCCAGAGTGTTTCACCCGGGCTGCGGGCTTGGGTTGGGCACTGTGTTTTGATCCTACTGGTTTGTGCTTCTGACTTGGTTGATATTGAGATTTGAGTGTATTGTGCCCCCCTACATGGCTGCATTAACTTTGGATGATGGTATGGGCTGCGTGCTTGGATCTGTCTCCTTGGTTGGGGCTGATATGGGGGGTAGGGGGCTGCTATGGGCTGGGTTTGAGGCTACTTTGTTTTGTGGTCTCCTATACTCCTATGGCCTACCCTTGGAATGTTTGGTTGGCTTGGTACTGTCACCCCTCCTGGGTTCATCTATGTGGGTTCTAGATTGAATTCGGGGATGGATTGGCCTGCCCCACTCTGCTGTTTTGGCTGCTATCGGGTCCTTTTGGTTCTACCTACTTGGCGTCTGTGGTCTAATCTACCTGGGGGGACAAGTTGGAGATTGAGTCTGGATGGCTGGTTTTACCCTCCCTTAACCTGCTTAGGATTAGGAGGTTGCATGGTGTGTGGGCTGGACTTCTACCCCTTCACAGTCTTGGGTCCTATGGTTGTTTTACTCTCCCAACTTTCTGATCTATTTATTATATTGCTATGGCTTTGTGGGGGACAAAGCATGGCTATGGGCTGCTAGTGTAGAGAATAGATTGGATGACTGGTGTGTGGGCTGGATGACATTTGGGCCCACCAATCTTGGTTCCTTTGGGTACGGGTATTGACATGGGCTGCGGGCCTGTTTTGTACCCATGGTTGGGCCTCCTCTGATGCATGTAGTATTGAGTTTTAATGGTATTGGTGATGTTGTTTGCGCGGTTTTGGGGTGGCCTAGGGTGTATGGCACTGGGTAGTGGTCTAATGCCCATGGTGGGCTCTGGTTGAGAGGCTGTGACCTTTCTTGGTTTAGTTTCGCTGATGTAGTGTGGGTTATACAACTGTGGCTTGGGGCTGTGATGGATTCCCTAGTGGATGGCAGTGGGGTGGGCTGTGGCCAACGTGGGCCAGCTTAGTTGTTGGTCATACCATGTTTGGCTGGTGATTTTGTGGGCTGGGCCTGCTGATGTTGCTGCTGGGCCTACTAATGCTGCTGCTGGGCCTAATAATGCTGTTGCTGGGCCTTATCCTAGGTTGCTGGGATTTTGACCGGGGTGGTGTTTTTTGGTGTTTTTTGGGGTGTTTCATGTTGGACTCTCTTCAACTATCCTTGTTAGATGTGGACCTTATTTGGCGAATCATGGTTTGACTTCTGGGCCATCAGTTGGTTTATCTTCTGTGTCGCGGATTAGACCATCTGGGATGGTACATCACCACATGGAGTTTAGATTTTCTGTACCTTGGATGTTATGCTATGTTTATGCTGTGTAAGGTAGCTTTCCTTTTGGTGGTGGCTTGGGAGGTTCTTCGTTTTGACAGATGTTTTTGTGTTGGGGCTATGCCCTGTGTTATGTACTCTAGTGCTAATGATGTCTATTAGTCTTAGGTGTACTTGTTTGGTTGTATTCTTGTTCCTTTTTGCAGTCTTTTCCCCTACCTTTGGGAAAATGTCCAAGGTGGGGGGAGAAGATGTGCTTGTCTGTAAGATTTTTTTGTTTCATTTATATATTTTTCCGGGCGAGGCCCTTTAACCAAAAAAAAAAAAAAACCCTAAACCCTAAACCCTATGGATTTTCATTTTTTCAATTTTCTTTCTCTCTCTACTTTCTCACTCTAAAATCGCTCTGCCAGATCTTCCTTCTTTCAGCCGATGATTCCATCAATTAGTGGATCAATTCCACTGATTTCACATTCTAATCGTCCTCCTGATGATGCTAATACACAAGAAATAGAGGTGTGTGTGGATGATTTGAATTCTCATCCCAAGGAGCTGGATCTCGTTCAGCCGCATAATGGTAAGGAGCGCACAAATGGTGTCACACCCCCAATTTCAACTAACGGAATCATACCGTTTGGGAACGTGACAAACCAGGATCTCAGATCATTAGACATAGCGAAGACCTCTATATGAATTTCAAAACATACGTTGGTCTTTAAAACATAACATTCAGAGTTTACAAAAAGTTGCGGAAGCGTTTCAAAACCAAATAACAGTTGATAAGTAAAACATTACAAACCAAAGTACTTAAATATTCAAATGTTCAAATTCAAATTCAAAGTGTTTATAATGCATGAGACTCTATCTTCCTAGTCCATGCCAGCTGTAACGCGCGCCTTAGCGTCCTGAGAAAACATGCAAATCAAGTCAACACAAAGGTTGGTGCATAACACAGGTTTTAAATAATCATAGTGTTCAAAACATCAGTTTGAATAATAAGTTGTAGATAACATAATCACAAATGCACAGTCATGATAGCTAGTCATATAAACTATTTACATACGTGTTCGACACCGAAGCTGACTAATTGCCATGCTATAGCATGTTTTCGCCTTGCCACTATTGTCTATCACAACAATAGTAAAATGTGTCTGGTCAGTTAAACACCTGCGTAGATCCCATCTACCAGGTGAGGTTTGTCAAACCTAATAGATCTATTTCCAACTACCACGCTTTGCATTACAGCAAACTAAACGGTTCGAGGTGTGTAAGGACTTTCAAGTTGATATATTGTCACATAATGTAAACAGATAACTCATGCAAGTGATATGTATCTAAAATAGTTTGCTGCACATGTTTTCTCCCCCAAAACAGTTTAAAATAAGAAAGGGGCCGTGTACGCACCTTTGATGATAGCAGAATGATCACACACTAAAAGCTCGTGAAAGAAATCCTTCTACGAAGAATCTGTGTTTAAACAATAACCTATTGTTATTCGAATAATCGTTTTGTGCTTAAAATCACATACGTGTCAACACACGTAGGTTGGATTTGCTAAAATTGTGCATACGAAAGTACGCGTGTCATTGAAATCGTTTAAATAAAATCACATTTGATTTTATTTAATTAAACGTAGTTATACGCGATTTCGTGTTTGGATTAAAATATGAATTTTATCATTTCAACACGTTCGTATTCTCGTTACGGTTCCAACGCAACTTGAACGGATCGAATCGGAGTTCGTATGTGGAAGATATTTCAAAAATACTAAAAATAAGTTAAAACCCAAAAACTGGTGGAACCCGGATTCGAACCCGCGACCCCCCACACCAAACACACAGCATCTACCATCTCAGCCCGCTAGGGTTTCGCAATAACCATCCGGAATTAATTCTTTTAAACCTACATGAGCTGGTTTCCCTTTGTTCTTCTATAGCCGAAGCTTAAACCTCCAAATTGGTCCTCAATTCGAACCCGATCGAGTCCACAATCTTAGGGTTTCTGTTCCTAGCATCCAACCGATCCTAAGGATGCTTTTATTTGAACAATTATTCATTACAACCAATTAATCAAGTGTTCGAACTCGAGTTCTCTAAATCCCGCATCAATTCAGTCGAATTGATGATCAACAGAATCCTACTTCATATAGTTTTCATTAAAAATGATATTTCGAAACCTTCTGATAGATTAAATTTTAATATCAAGCCCTATTAACTCAAAATCCCTAAAACCGTTTGACATAGAAGCCCTAGATCTTGATCATTAACAATTCGTCATTCTAAACTGAAATTAAAATGCCAACTAGCATAATCGAAGCCTTCTGAAACTTACCATGTAAATTAATTTGATTATCCAACTTATTTGAACCGAAACCCCCAAAACCTCTTTGCATCATGAACCCTAGAATCGAAGTCTATCAATTCGGTTCTATTATTTACAATTGGTATGGGATTAACCTTATTCGGCCCTCTCTGAAATTACCTACATAATTTAATTTGATTCTTAAACATGATTGTATAAAAATCCCCAAAACCGTTTTTACTATGAGCCCTAGAATCCGAAATGCAATAATTCAATGTAATTAGCCGAAATTGATTTAGGATTAACATTAGTCGGCTCTTTTAGATGGTGTAGGTGTCGAGAATTACCTGAATTTACTTCGAATTGTTGTTAGTCGACTATTGGGTGTTCTTCGGCCAATGCTTGATCGAATTCTCTTCTCCCCCGCTTGTTTCTTCGAATTGCTGTGTGCACAAGGTTCTAATGGGGCCGATGATGAGTTCTGTAGTCTCAATTAGGGTGATCTAGATCGAATTGTATAACTTGTATACATAGCATGGACGGTTACACTTGTAAACATAATGGGAGTTTTAATCCGAGACCTTTAGCTTCCAATAACTGACAATATCGTTTAATCATCATCATTGACCATTAATTTGATGATTTATTCACTTGCTTGTAACCGATTTAAGGTGAATTTTCGAATTCCCAACCATTTTGACTAAATTTTGACTTTCCAAGGTCAAAATTCCCAATTTTATGTAATCACAAGTGTGATACTTATGTTTTAATGTTTCTAAACCCATTTTGTTTAATTCTAAACTTTTAAAGTTTAATCTCCTATGATTTCCTTAATTTTTCGGCTAACAAAACTAAACCAAATTCCCAATTTGACACGAATTGAGCCAATTGGGACCTTATTGGGCTAGGTTAACCCAATTAGACCTTGTAAATACCAATGGGCCTAACTTAAACTCATTGGGCCTCCCTGGGCCTTATTGGGCCTTACTGGGCCTTCCCTTTTGCCTATTGGGCCTACATTGGCTCTGTTGGGCCTACATTTGTCCTGTTGGGCCCACATTATCACCATCTCCCGTTATAACAAGGTTAGTGTAAAAATTCGGATTGTCACAAATGGGGAGGATGAGGAGACCCCATCGGGAGGTATTGATGTTGTATTGAAAGACCGAACACCTGAAGTTGTCTCCCCCATCTCATCCCCCAAGGGCCGGAAGAATGGTAGCAGCCGCAAGGCCAATGGGTATGGTAACCATCGGGGGTCGAATGGGGTTAAATTCCGGCACCTACGAAGCATTAGGAAGGAGAAGAATTCCAGGCGATATTCCCCTTTACTCTCTGACCTAAGGGTTCGTGAATTTCTCAGGGAAACTCAAGCTATGGCCGGAGCCCCACCGGTTTCTGCTCGAGTTGACCAATCGGGACCTGCGCCCACCATTCTTCATGGTTTGCAAGGTTCTGCGACCCAGGGACATGGTAACCTGCTGCAACAGCCTCCTCAGCCTCCATTCGTGGAGGTTATCATGACCGAAGGTAATCTCTCCTCCCCCCAAGACTTTTCTAAGGTTGGGGTTGCTTATGCTGATCATTTCAAAAACCCCAATGATCTTGTGGATTCAAAATTGGAATACATCCCTCCTGTGGTGTCTAAGGATGGGAAGAATAGAGTTGTTTTGTCAGTTGATGATGTTAAGGAGGCTGCTACCGCCTTTACTAGGCACTTATATGGGTATTTTTTAGGCTCTTCTATGGATTACCATGTTGTTAACTTGGCTGTCAGACGCCTATGGAAAGCCTATGATTTGCAGGAGGTTACTAAGAACTCAGCAGGGTACTATTTCTTCAGGTTTAGTAGTGATCAGGGTATGAATGAGGTGCTAGAGAATGGGCCTTGGCTTATTAGAAATATCCCCATCTTCCTTAATAAATGGGAACCGGGGCTGGGTATGGAGAAATCTGATCCAACATCTATCCCCTTATGGGTCTCGATACATGGCATTCCCATAGACCTTTGGACTAAGAAGGGAATTTGCAGGCTAATGAGTGCTGTTGGTGTGCCCAGGATTATGGACCGAGTTACTAAAGAAAGATGTGTTCATAATAGGGGCAAACTAGGATTTGCTAGAGGTCTAGTTGATGTGTTGGCTACTAAAAAACTTCCAGATGAAGTTGAGGTTGAATACCCAGCCACTGATAATAATCCCTCTAGGATCATTAAATTGGCAGTGACTTACCAATGGACGCCGCCCTTGTGCAGTGTGTGTAAAGCTTATGGTCACTCCACCCTCCAATGCAAGAAGAAACTGATGGAGGATGGCAGCCCTGCTTCAAATCCTAAGGGATCAGAAACCGGCCCTAGTCCTACCACTAGTGATTGTAGTAGGTTAGAGCAAAGTGTGCAGGAATTTCAAAATGTTGGGAAAAAGAATAAAGGGAAGCAACCTATGGATCAGGAGGGGGTAAAGGGGCCAAAAGTGGCTGGTCATGAGGTGAAGACTATGGGAGCTACTGGTCCAGCAAAGAATGGGTCAAAACATGTGGGTAATCAGCCTCCTGTGCAGCCGAAAAAACGTGGGTTTGACTTCTTGAGGGCTGTCAATGGAAGTAAGGAAAAGGTGAGTAAGGCTGAAAAGCCAAAGGAGGCTAAGAATGGGGCGGTCCCAGCTGGGGATAGAGGAAAAAGTTGTGGAAATGTTGAAGTAAATAACAGGTTCTCTGTGTTAGAGGAGAAGAATGAAAGGGCTGTCTCGGGAGTAACTATAGCTGACACAAGTATGAGCTGTAATATCAATACTGAACATGATATCCTTCTTAATAAGGAGATTGACCTTGGGGTGGTTGAGCCTACTCCTATAATTGTTGATCCTAACCCTACTCCTATGCAAACTGATGCGTTGTCTGCTAAACAAAAGGCTGCCATTTTGGGGTTTATTAAGGTTACTCATGCGGTCCCCAAAACAGTGGCTAATGCATGGGATATGGCAGAATTGGAGTTTTTTTCGGCCCAATGTGAAGCTTTAGACTTAGACCCTGACATGCTGCTGGTTGATGATGATTCCTTCTTAGAAGATTACCTGATGGGGGATTCCATGCTTGACCTTTCGGATCAAGTAGTGAGTACTAGCCACAAAGTCCCGGCGTCTAAAAAACAAGCCATCCTTAATGCCCTTCAGTCTCCGGCCAAGGCTGTTAAAGCCAAAGATATGCAGAGATGGACCGTTGGTGAATGGGTTTAGTTTGTGGAACAGGTCCGTGGGTTGAAGATTGATTTAACCTACGCCATTGAGGATGTAGATGAAGAGGAGAACTGCATGGCCAGTTTTTTGACTGGGTGGGGGAAAAAATGATTATAGTTTGCCATGGATTTCTCTTTATTTTTGTGCTTTGTACAGATTTTCTGTTTTTTTGAGTCTTTGCTTGTTCAGTTTGATGGTTTTGGGTCTTGGGTTGTGGATTGTTCGGCCAAGACCCACAGACATCATTGGGATTGGGGTGCCATGAGTTCTTTTGTGTCCTTTGCTGTTTGTAGCTGGTTGTTTTCTCGGCTTTATAGAGGCTGGAATTATCTTAGTTGGATTGGGGATAGGTGTGGGCCTTGTTGGTTTCACACTAACCCAGCTCTTTGGGAGATTTGGGGATGCAAGCTTTGGTTGGTTTGGCCTTGGAATCATATGGATTGGGGCTGTCCTTATATGACTCCAGCTTGGGCTTGGTTTTTTTGGGATAAAACCTTTGGATTTTGGGTTTTGGGTTGCTCGTCTGAAGAGGGTTATGTTGGATCCTATGGGCGCAATATGGGTTTGGTGCTAGTGACCTGCAGGTGGGCTTGGATTGATTTCCTCCTTCCTCGGCTAATGGGGAATTGGACCTGTCTCATTTGGGTCTGTTCTGCAGTCTGGGCTATCTATTTGGGCTGCCTGATGTGGCTGGTGCTTGGTCGGATGGTTGGGCTGAGGCCCATCGACATAGGGAGCTAGGTGGTTGGATGTTCCCCTTCTTTGACCTGTGGCCTGGTGTTGTGCCTATGTGGCCTGGTTATTTGCCCTTGTCTCCGGCTATTCTGGGCCTGTGGTGGACAGGTTGGGCCAGTTACTATTCTGCCATTGGGCGGTGGTCTGGTTCTAGGATGGGTGTAGATTTATGTTTGGGTCCAGAGTGGTGGGGATGGGACATGGTGCAGATGCTACTGTTTGGCCCCAACATGACCAGCTGTGGCCTTTTGACTTGGAGTTGGTGTGACTGGGCTAGGCCTCAGTCTTTCTACTTTTGGCCCTCTTGGGCGCCTTTGTGGCCTGATTTTGCTCCTGGATGGCTGGCCGTGGCTTCGGTATGCCCCCATGCGGCCTGCTAATGGCCATTTGTGGCCTTGGGCTTGCACTCTTCATTAGCCCCTTCATGTCTCAGCTATTGGGCTTCTTGTTGGGCCTTGTAAAGGCCTAGTGAATAGGTGTTGGAGCAGGGCTGCGGGGATTGTCTATTTGTTTTACTGGATTGATGTTGGCCTTTTGAGATGGAGGATTACTGCCTTTAGTCCTCTGTTTGGGCTGCACATGGGCCTCCTTATTAATAGGTTTAGGTTGTTGATCATGGGCTCTCTTTGTACATGGGCATTGTGGTTTTGGGCCGGACTTTAGCCCCTTTGCCTTGGTTTTGTGTTGTTATTAGATACTTGGATCTTTGGGCCATAGTTTTTGATTTGGGTATGTCCAGTTGTAGGCCCAAAGTGTTTTTGTATAGTATGTATTGTAGTTGGGCCAATGGGCTTGGTGTCTTTTTGTTAGCCTTTCCGGGCATGTCGGATAAGTGCTATTCGGGGGGGTATGCCCCCTGGTCCTCATGTAATTCTTCTGTTGTTTGGTATACATTTTTCCGGGCAAAAGCCCTTTATCCAAAAAAAAAAAAAAAAAACCCTAAACCCTAAGGAAATTCATTTGGCCGTTTTTTTTTTCTTTCTCTAGTTTCTCTCTCTAGGTTTTTCTCTCTAGCGATTTCTCTGATTTCAGCCATTTTTCTTCCGATTGGGTGGGTTATCTTCTTGATTTGTGTTTAAAACTCTTTTAGTTTAATCTCTTTCTGATAATGACTAATACGGAGAAGAAGATTTTACTGAAAAGGGATGGTTGGAAGCCGCCTGACCCTCCTGATGAGGGTTCGGTATCTATTAAGAATGGGAAGTGTGCGACGGGGGCTCATGGTGATCTAAGGATTTCTGAGACGCATGGTTTGTCTGGTGATGTTAATTCTTCTTTGGTGTGTGGTTCAGTAGAGACATCAAAGCATGGTTCGGAGGTTCATCAGAAGACAAATACGCATACGAATGTTGGTTCGATTGGTTCTCAAATTGAATTGGATTCTCAGTCTCCTGCTCGAAATACTCGTTCATCTAGAAAGAGATTTGCACAGGGAAGGGTGTTGGAGGATATTATGGGTATTAAACATAATCGAAGAGCAGCTACTCCGGTAAGAATTAAAGATGCTCGTATAATTTGTTCTGATGCTATGGTGATTGTTAAAACTCCTGATGGTCCTCGTCTTGTGTCTCCACGTACGAAGAAGATAGTTTCTGTTATTTGTTCTAAGAACAAGAGAGTGGGCAGTCCTATTACTCCTGTTGTTCAATTACCTAATCAGGATTTTGGTGCTAATTTGAAGGGAATTGACTTAATTTTTAAACCTGGTGTTGATTCGATTGGAAAGGGTCTTGATTATGATAAGATTGGAGACGTGGAAATGGGTAGTGAATTGGAGAATGATGGTAATTGTTCAGTGTTAGGTGATGGTGGGGGGAAGAAAACTGGTGAAGGAAAAAGTTCTAATGTGGGTCCAGAGGTAATTTTTACAGCAGCTAAGGTTAATGTGGGAGATAATCAATTTGCTAAGCAGTCTTATGTTGGAGCTGTCAAGGGTGTAAGCAAGGGGGATAAGGTGGTGTTACAATATGTTCCTCCTTTGATTACAGTTTCGGGTGAGAAGATAATTCAATTGAGAAGGGAACACTTAACAGCTTCTTTGGAGGCTAATTCTTTAACGTTATATGGGTATTTAATTGGAGCGAAATTGGCTTATGGGATGGTGAATTATCATTTACTTAGAATGTGGAAGAGTTATGGTCTCATTGATGTTTCTTCTAATAATTCGGGGTACTTCTTTTTTCGATTTGAGAATGAGGAGGGTATGGAAAAGGTTCTGCAATCTGGCGTTTGGCTGATTAACAATGTTCCTTTATGTGTTAAGAAATGGGAAGCCAATTTAAAATTGTGTAAACAGGATCCTATGAAAATTCCTATTTGGGCTACTATTATGGATCTTCCTTTGGAGTTTTGGAATGGGGATTGTTTAAGTCATATAATTAGTTCTATTGGTGTTCCTATTATGCTTGATAAATTAACAAATGAGAGATGTATGAATAACACGGGTCGTGCGGGGTTTGCTAGATTTTTGGTAGAAGTGCGGGCGAATTGTGATTTACCAGATATGGTCAAAGTACAATATCCAGGAATTGGAAAAAATACGGGTAAAATGGTTGAGTTAAGAGTGGATTATCAATGGAAACCTCCTAGGTGTTCATTCTGTTGTGTTTTTGGTCATACTTTAGAGGGGTGTAAAATGAAACCTTGTGTTGAGAAAGATAAAGAAAATAGTAAAGAAAAAGGTGTTGGTGGTGATGTTTCTGAGATTGTTGGGGATGATGAAGGATTTCAAGTGGTTGGTAGGAAGAATAGAGTGGTAAAGAATGCAAGTCAAACTGATGATGGCAAGAAGTTAGGTGCTGATGAAATAGTAAAAAATGCTGGTCAATCAACTAATGCTCGTATTAGTGCTTTTGATAGGTTACAGGGTTATAAGGGTTCAAAGTTGTATTTGCAGAAGGGAAAGGAGAAGCAAAACTGGATGGGGAATAATTTGAGGAATATGAATGGGCAAGGTAAGCAATCTTTTGGAGGTAATAAAAAAGGTACTGGGTTGGGTCAGAATTCTGGTAGAAATGTTGGTGGAAGCAATAATCAAGGTAATAAGGTTATGTATGGGAAAAGAGTTGGGAATTCAAAAGAAGTATCTGTGGAGGGTAAGAATAGTAAAGAGGGGGGTAACAAGGAAAAAGGTAGTAACAATAATGAAAAGAATTCTTTGAAGGGGAATAAGGTTGAATATCGAATGAAACAATCAAGTGTTACGGCCATTGATAAAAATTTAAGTTGGAAGGAACGGAATATAGCAAATAGATTTTCTATTTTGAGGAATGGAGGTAATATTGATGATGTTGAAATTGAAGATATCATAGCTGATTATGATGAAAAAACAGGTCTTTATTTGGATGAGAAAGATGAAGTTTGGGAATATATTGATAAAAGAGAGCTTCCTACTATTGCTGTACTGGATGGGTGGACTGAAAAACAAAGGAAAATTTTCTATTAGCAGTGTGATGTTCATAATTTATTAAATAATGAGGATGAAGATGTAGAATCTGAGAATGATGGAACTGCTAAGTTTATGGTAAAAGATTCGGATCTGGTTATGGAGTCTGCACAAGAGAATTGTAGTGCAGAAAATTTATCTAAATCCTGTTAATAATGTTGAAGTTGGTTGCTTGGAATGTTAGAGGTCTTAATAAAACTTCTAATCAAAAGCAAGTTAGGGATTTGATTAATGGGGAAGGTTTGAGTTTGTGTGGGCTGGTTGAAACTCATGTGTATAAAAAGAATTTAGATAAAGTGTGTGATAAAGTTTTTGGGAGGTGGGAGTGGATTTCTAATGCTGCTAGCTGTTTGGGTTACACGAGAATTATTGTTGGTTGGAATCCTGAAGTTGTGAATGTTATGGTGATTAGTCATTCTGCTCAAGCTATACTTTGCCTAGTTACCAGTTTAAATAAACAAAAAAGCTTTTTCTGTTCTTTTGTTTATGGTCATATCAGAATGATTGGTAGAAGATATTTGTGGCAAGACTTAATTCAGCATAAGTGCACTGTTAAGGATAGGCCTTGGTGTGTTATGGGGGATTTTAATGTTATTTTTGATCCTTCTGAAAGGTCTGCACGTCCTTCGAGTATTTCAGCTGCAATGGCTGAATTTAAAGATTGTTTAGCTGAAGTGGAGATTGATGATTTAGCTATGTCTGGACTGAAATATACTTGGAAGCAATCTTTGGGTAATTCTAAGGGTATTTTAAAAAAGCTGGATAGAGTTATGGGAAATTTCCAGTTTATGTGTGATTTTCCTGGTGCTAGAGCTGAGTTTCATCCTTTTGTTACTTCTGATCATACTCCGGCTGTTCTTAGTGTTCCTGAAATTCATAGAATGAAGTCAAAAGTGTTTAAGTTTGCAAATTATTTAACAAGGAAGCCTGAATTTTTGCCTATTGTTTTTAAGGGTTGGAAAATGAAGGTAAGGGGTTGTTATATGTTTTCTGTGGTGTCAAAATTAAAAAGTTTGAAGAAGCCTCTTCGTAAGTTGCATGGTATGCAGGGTAATTTGACTGAAAAAGTGAGGGAATTAAAAGAGGAATTATGTGCTGCCCAAAGATTATTGGCTGTTGAACCGTATAATGTTAACACTCAAAAGATGGAGGCTAGGTGTCTAAAAGCTTACAATGATGCTGTTTTAGATGAGGAGCTGTTGTTTAAACAAAAGGCTAAAATTAAATGGTTAAAGGAGGGTGACAGGAATACTAAGTATTTTCATAAAGCAGTGAATGGAAGAATAAATAGAAATAGAATTGATATGGTTACTGATGTTTTGGGAAATTGTTTCAATGGGGATCAGATTGGGGGTAAATTTGTGGACTATTTTAAGAGTATTTTGGGCACCACAAGTGATGTAGATTATATTATTACTCCTGAGGATCTTTTTATTAATAAAATTGGTCAGCAAGCTGCGGATTTTATGGTCAGAAAAGTTTCTGATGAAGAGATAAAGAGTGCTATGTTTAGCATTGATGATAACAAGGCACCGGGTCCAGATGGGTTTTCTTCAAAATTTTTTAAAGATTCTTGGAGTATTGTTGGAAATGAAGTGTGTATGGCTGTTAAGGAGTTCTTTGACAATGGTAAACTGCTTCGTGAAGTTAATGCTACAATAATAGCTCTTGTTCCCAAATCAAGTAATGTGCATTGTGTTACTGATTTTCGCCCGATTTCTTGCTGCAATGTGCTGTTTAAATGTATTAGCAAGGTTATTGTCAATAGAATTAAAGATAGTTTGAACCTGGTGGTTGATAAAAATCAAAGTGCTTTCGTTCCCAAAAGGCAAATTAGTGATAATATTTTATTGACTCAAGAGCTGATGCGGAATTACCATAGGAATAGGGGTGAACCAAAAGTGGCATTCAAGATTGATATAAAGAAGGCTTATGATTCGGTTGATTGGGGTTTTCTTAAAAAATGTTTAATTGGGTTTGGGTTTCATCCTTGTATGATAGACTGGATTATGACATGTGTTTCTACTCCTTCATACATGGTGGCGATAAATGGTGATTTGGTTGGTTTTTTTGAGGGTAAAAGAGGGTTGAGACAAGGAGACCCTCTTTCACCTTATTTATTTACTCTTGTTATGGAAGTTTTGAATTTGTGCATTAAGAGAATTATTTTAAAAAATGAGGATTTCAAGTTTCATTGGAGATGTAAGGATTTAAAGATTACTCATTTATGTTTTGCCGATGATTTGATTTTATATAGCCATGGGGATGTGAAGTCTGTGTATATTTTAAATGATGCTTTGAGGGAATTCAGTAGTATATCTGGGTTGCAGCCGAATATGAATAAAAGTTTGGTGTTTTTTGGTAATGTCCCTATGGAGCGTCAAGAGGAAATTAGATTGATCATGCCTTTTGATGTGGGGAGTCTTCCTGTCAGGTACTTGGGTGTTCCTTTGTTGGCTACCAGGTTGTATCACAAAGACTGTATTAGTTTGATTGACAAAGTGAAAAGAAGAGTGACTGATTGGTAGAACAAATCACTTTCTTTTGCTGGCAGATTACAACTGATATCTTCAGTTCTTGGTTCCTTACAAGTTTATTGGGCTTCTATTTTCATTCTTCCTGCTTCAGTTACAAAGGAAGTTGGGAAAATTTTGAGGGGCTTTCTGTGGAATCAAGGCGATCTTCAAAAAGGTAAAGCAAAAGTGAATTGGAAAGAAGTTTGTTTTCCAAAATGGCAGGGTGGGCTTGGAATAAAGGATTTGAATACATGGAATAAAGCTCTTATGACAAAACATATTTGGAATATTGTTACTAAAAAAGATAGTTTATGGGTAGCTTGGATTGAAAATTATAAATTGAAAGGGAGAAGCATTTGGGATATTCCTATTAAAGATGATGTGGGATGGAGTTGGAGGAAAATCCTACAATGTAGAGAGGAGGTTAGGGAGTTTATGGTTCCTAAAATTGGCAATGGGAATTGTGTTTCAACATGGTTTGATATATGGCATTCGTTGAGTCCTTTGGGGGATTTTATAACTAAAAGAGAACTTTATGAAGCTGCTATGCCTTTGGATTCTAAGCTTTCTGATGTGGTGGTGGATGGAGAATGGAAATGGCCAGAGAGTTGGAGATTAAAATTCCCAGGTCTGTTTAATGGCCCAATCCCTGATCTTAAAATGGAGGTGCAAGATAGATTTATGTGGCTATCAAAGAAATCTGATAGATATCTTCCTTTCTCTGTAAAGGTTGTTTTTGAAGAGATTAGTGAGTGTAGGCCTACTGCTCTTTGGAGTAGATTGGTTTGGTTTAGCCAATGCATTCCTAGGCACTCTTTTATTCTTTGGTTGGCTATAAAGGAAAGATTGAAGACACAAGATCGTATCAGCAGATGGGAGGTTAGTAGTAATTTGCTATGTGTTTTTTGTAAAACAAGACCTGATAGTCATCCTCATTTATTTTTTGAGTGCCATTATCCTAGAAAAGTTTGGAGGATGTTGAAGCCTAAAGCAAAGTTGTTTCATTGCCCAGATGATTTGGAGGGTATTGTGGAGTTTTTACTTAGATTTCCAGTTAATAAAAATATTTGGAGTGTGATTCAAAGATTACTTTTGGGAGCAGTGGTTTATTTTGTCTGGCAAGAAAGAAATTTTCGGTTGTTTCAAGATAAAAGGAGACCTGCTGATGAACTTGCTTCTATTATTTTTGATGAAATTCGGTTAAAACTAATGGGGTTAGGCACAGTTTTATCTTGGCGAACGAAGGAGGCTGCTGTCATTTGGAATTGTATGCTGGGTGATTTGGGTAATCATTTAAATGATGATTTGATTTAATGAGGATCAAAGATTTGAGTTCTGGGTGCATGTGGAAGTGCAATTGCTGGTTGAAGATTAGTCGTAGTTTAGAGTTGAAAGATTATGGGGGAGCAAATGGGTTAGAGATTATAAATGGCCTTGTGAATTTCCTTTTAAAAATCACTACTGATATCCTTTTTTTGAGGGATGGGATGGTTGGGATGGGTTGTGTGAATTCTTTTGTGAGATTTGGGTATGGGATGGGAAGGGTTGGAAGTTATTATAATTATTTTCTTCTGAGTGTTGTGAGTAGATATGGTGAGGTAGGTAGGGTTATTTTGGGTATGGGTTGGGTTATTGCAGGTTCAAAAAACAGATGGAGGAAGGATACAATTTGCAGCTGCTTAAAAAATGATAACATGCCGAGTTCGTATGAGGGTTTTTATTTTTGCAGAACAGGAGCTGATGAATGTGTTTCTATGAAGCAATCTATTTTATTTTGGAGGATTGAGGGCTTAAGATGGATGAATATAAGGTTTATTTTTTTCGTCAATTTGGATCGGGATTGGAATATGGGCAATTTGGTTTCCTGGGCTAAAGTTTGTAGTATGTGGCTAAAGAATTCAATGTTGGAAATTTGGCACGTGAATTGGAAAAAGAAAGAGAGTTGGTTAATTATACGTAGGCTGGATTTAAGAAGATATGAAGCTAAAAATTTTTTTTGGGCCTACAGGTTGGTCTTAAATTGTGATGAAAATCGTCTTCTAATTATGGGCCAATTTTTAAAACAAGAAGCCTACTTATTAATGGTTTTTTTGGGCTTACGATGGTTTGAAGATAATATGGATAATTGGGCTTGCTTTGTTGGGTTTTTTAAGGAGAATGACAGAATGGGAATTTTTGCTTGGTGGACTACAAATTCTACAAGGATATGGGCTCGATTTTTTCGTTCTTTTCTGGTGGACCAATTGCAGATTAAGAGAGTTGATTTGTTTTTTGATTTCTTGCCTAGTATTATTTTTACTTATCCTTTATGGATTAGAGATTTTTATTTTATGAGTTGGTTAATTAGAATAGGAATTTTATGGAAGTTGGATTTTTTTGGTTTAGGGGTATGTCCTGACCAAATCCAAAGTTCCTAGTTGTATTTTTTCATTTGTTTTATTAATAAAGTTTGCCGGGGAGAGTTCCTCTTTTCCAAAAAAAAAAAAATAACCCTAAACCCTAAACCCTAAACTTTAAACCCTAAACCCTAAGGAAATTCATTTTCTAATTTTTTGCTACACACACTTAAAGGTGTGAGAGAAAACTCTCTCTTTGTTTCTCTCGGCCGTAACCTTTGTTCTATCCAATCTCGTTCAAATTCTTGCATGATTATCTCACCACATAGCTTGATTTTGGTTTTTGATCTTGCTAGAGATGAATGAATGGGTGTGATGCAGTAGCCACGCATGATGGGTCGAACTTGGAGGAGGATCCGAATCCTACTTAATTGATCCAAATCCTATTTAATTAATTGTCGTTTTTTTTAAGTAATGTTTATCTTTTATTTGTTTTGTTTGAGTTTATTTTATCTCTTGTTTTTAGGAAGGGTTGTTAGACAAGTTTATCTTGTTGAAAGTCTTTAAATACTTTCGTTTAATAAAGATTATGCAGTTTTTTGATTCAAAGAAATTGTGAACTTCAATTGTGGGAATTCTTTGTGTTTGTGAAACCAACGTGAAGCAGATAGAAACTGCATCAGTTGGTATCAGAGCACCAGGAAGGAACCATGGCCGGACGCGGAGACATGCGACATAACCCCCGTAGAGGCACCGACCGAGGCAACGAGGATGAAGGTCGAGACCCGCGCGACATAGCCGAGATTGCCAGACTTCAACAAAGGGTCCGGGACCTAGAGTTGGAGAGGGATGATCATGAGGAGGAGACTGAATCTGACCCTGTTATCCGGGATTTCGGGGAAGGTGGGGGAAACCCTTTTGGACGACCAAGGCACTACCAACAAAACATGGATCAAGATCCATTACGAAGCATGGGGATTAAGGTGGAGATACCTGAATTCGATGGAAGAATGCAGCCTGATGACTTCATCGACTGGCTTAGTACCGTCGAGAGGATCTTTGATTTAAAAGAGATTCCCGATCCCTACAAAGTCAAACTCGTGGCCATCAAATTGAGGAGATCAGCCTCTTTATGGTGGGATCATGTGAAACGGAAAAGAATGCAAGAAGGTAAAGCCAAAATTAAAACATGGGACAAGATGAGGAAATTGTTGAAAGAAAAATTTCTACCCGTCAACTACAGGCAAGAGGCATTCCTTGACTATCACAATCTATCTCAACGGGGAACCACGGTTGAAGACTTGATTGCTGATTTTGACAGATTACGCATGCGCTGTGGGGCTGAAGAAGAAGAAGAGCAGGTCATTGCACGTTTCTTGGGTGCTCTACGCCCCGACATTGCTGATATAGTCCAACTCCAACCATATTGGAGTTTCAATGATGTTTGCCGTCTTGCAATGAAAGTGGAGAAACAACTAAAGACCCGGAACCGAATGCCCACCCCTAAGCCCAACCTCAACAAACCAGACACAGTCAAGCCATCATCAAGCCCAACACCCCCACCCAATCCCACCAGACTAGAGCGACCAGGGGGAACAGCCACCTCGAACCCTGGGTCCTCTCGGGTTACCCGATGTTTCAAATGTTATGGATTGGGCCATTTTGCCCGAGATTGCCCAAATCGACACCTAGTCACACTGACAGAGGAGACCCTGCCACTATACGATACGGACCAGGATGAAGACCCTGAGAATCCCATGGAAATCCTTTCCCCTGACCGTGGGGAATCCCTCATTACGCAGCGGGTACTACAAACTTCAGCCATCCCAACCACAGACAACACCTTATGGCTCCGGAACAACATCTTTCGCACCCGATGTACCTCCAAAGGAAAAATCCGCACCATCATCATCGACGGGGGAAGTTGCGAAAACATGGTTTCTGTCGAGATGGTCGAAAAGCTAAGCCTCACAACCGAACCCCACCCGACCCGTACCAGTTGACATGGCTAAAGAAAGGCAATTTGGTGAAAGTGACTCAACGTTGCCTTGTTAACTTCTCCATCGGGAACAAATACAAGGATGAGGTGTGGTGTGAAGTCATTCCCATGGACGCATGCCATATCCTCTTGGGTCGCCCGTGGCAATACGACCGACATACCAAGCATGATGGGTTTAAAAACACATACTCCTTCAAGAAAGACGGAGTACACATCCTACTTACACCCTTAGATAGCCGGGAGTCACACACAACAGCCGCTATCCTATCCAAGACTGCCTTTGTTGAATATGTCCGACACACAACACCCCCACTCTTGTACTCCCTGGTCCTACTCGAAGCCAACCCACCTGCTACCGCCCGCCCTCCTCAAGAAGTTCAACCCCTACTACAAGAATTCCAAGCCGTTTTCCCAGCTGACATACCCCCCGGGCTTCCCATGATGCGCGACATCCAGCATTGCATTGACTTTGTGCCTGGATCTGTTATCCCTAACAAACCCGCCTATCGCATGAACCCCAAAGAGTTTGAGGAACTACAAAGGCAAGTAAACGAGCTGCTCTCGAAAGGTTTAATCCGGGAAAGCATGAGTCCATGTGCTGTCCCTGCCTTGCTCGTACCAAAACAAGGAGGGGCATATCGCATGTGTATTGATAGCAGGGCTGTCAACAAGATCACCATAAAATACCGATTCCCTATCCCGAGATTCGAAGACCTCGTGGATCAGTTACATGGCGCGTCAGTTTTTTCCAAAATAGACTTACGAAGCGGCTATCATCAAATCCGGATGCGACCCGGGGATGAATGGAAGACAGCCTTCAAAACGCGCGATGGTCTCTACGAATGGATGGTCATGCCTTTCGGCCTATCAAATGCCCCTAGCACATTCATGCGGTTGATGAACCAAGTGTTTAAGCCCCTTATTGGACGTTGTGTCGTTGTCTATTTTGATGACATCTTGGTCTTCAGCACAAATATTCAGCAGCACCTCACACACCTTCGGCAGGTCTGTTTGATACTCAGCAACCAAAAACTCTATGCCAATAGTTCCAAGTGCACGTTTTTGACAACTAAGGTCCTTTTCTTGGGCTTCCTTATTTCAAAAGAAGGTATTCGCATGGATGAGGCCAAGATTTCCGCCATCACGTCGTGGCCGACGCCCCACTCCATTCAAGAAGTGCGAAGCTTCCATGGTCTCGCATCATTTTACAGGCGATTCATCAGAAACTTCAGTTCAATAGTCGCCCCCATGACCAACTGCTTGAAAGGGCAGTCATTCATTTGGACAGAAGCCGCTAACCAGTCCTTCGAAGACCTCAAGAAACTAGTCACCCAAGCACCCGTACTCGCCCTACCCAACTTCCAACTCACCTTCCAAGTGGAGTGTGACGCATCTGGACTCGGGATAGGGGGCGTCCTCAGCCAAGACAACAGGCCAATTGCCTTTTTTAGCGAAAAGTTAAGTGATGCCCGACAGAAGTACAGTACATATGATAAAGAATTTTATGCAATCATCCGGAGCCTCGAATACTGGAGACATTACCTCTTACCCAGCGAGTTTATCCTATTTTCTGATCATCAGGCCTTGCGGTTCATCAACGGCCAGCACAAACTTAATCCCCGGCATGCCAAGTGGGTGGAATACCTACAAGATTTCACATTTGTAATCAAACATAAGGCGGGAGTGGCGAATACAGTGGCGGACGCCCTCAGCCGCCGACGGGCATTGGTCACTTCGTTACGGATACAAGTGGAAGGCTTCGACAGTTTTCGCGGCTTATATGTGGATGATCCAGACTTTGCTGCACCCTGGAAACAGTGCCAAACCGCTCCTACAGGTGCATTTGTTTTAAATGATGGTTTTCTTTTTAAAGGTAATCGACTTTGTGTTCCCAGGTGTTCATTACGGGACGCCATCATCCTCGAAAGCCACCAAGGAGGATTAGCGGGGCATTTTGGTCGAGATAAGACTCTAAAACAAGTACAAGAACGGTTCACGTGGCCCAGAATGCAACAAGATGTTACCCGAGTTCTTGCACGCTGCCGCACCTGCCATCTGGCCAAAATGACCCATTCGAACGCCGGCCTGTACACTCCATTGCCGGTGCCAGCGGGTCCATGGGAAGACATTAGCCTGGATTTTGTAGTGGGCCTCCCTCGCACTCAACGCCAGAAAGACTCTATCATGGTTGTCGTCGACAGATTTTCCAAGATGGCGCATTTTGTTCCTTGCGCAAAAACATATGATGCGAGTCAGATAGCCCGCCTTTATTTTGCTGAAATTGTAAAAATGCATGGAGTGCCGAAATCCCTCACGTCTGATCGGGATGTCAAATTTGTGGGTCATTTCTGGAGGACTCTATGGAAGCGCATGGGCTCCCAATTGAACTTTAGCAGTGCACACCACCCTCAAAGCGATGGCCAAACGGAAGTCACAAACAGGAGTTTGGGAAATCTCTTAAGGAGCCTTGTGGGCAGCCACCCAAAGCAGTGGGATGAAGTCCTTCCACAGGCCGAATTTGCCTACAACAGATCCACTCACAGGTCGACGGGCATGAGCCCTTTCATGATTGTTTATGGACGAAATCCGTTCACACCTCTTGACCTTACACCGCTTCCCAGTATTGAACATTTTAGTGCGGAGGGGGAAGAAAGGGCAGAACAAATCCAGAGCATGCATAAAAGAGTCAAGGAACAGATTGAGAACAATAATATTGTGTATCAAAGACGAGCAAACATGCATAGGAAGAAGGTAACATTTCAGGAGGGTGATTTAGTGTGGATACACCTTAGCAAGGACCGGTTTCCAGGAGGACGTTGGGGTAAACTCAGACCTAGGGCTGACGGTCCTTTCAAAATACTCAAACGCATCAATGATAATGCTTATAAAGTTGATTTGCCCGGGCATTACAATGTTTCAGCCACGTTCAATGTTGCTGACCTTCTTCCGTTTGTGCCTGAAGATGATGACCCCTTCGACTTGAGGACAAGTCTTTCTGAAGAAGGGGAGAATGATGCAGTAGCCACGCATGATGGGTCGAACTTGGAGGAGGATCCGAATCCTACTTAATTGATCCAAATCCTATTTAATTAATTGTCGTTTTTTTTAAGTAATGTTTATCTTTTATTTGTTTTGTTTGAGTTTATTTTATCTCTTGTTTTTAGGAAGGGTTGTTAGACAAGTTTATCTTGTTGAAAGTCTTTAAATACTTTCGTTTAATAAAGATTATGCAGTTTTTTGATTCAAAGAAATTGTGAACTTCAATTGTGGGAATTCTTTGTGTTTGTGAAACCAACGTGAAGCAGATAGAAACTGCATCAGGGTGTATTACATGAAATCATGTTGTTATTTGGCTTGATTTGGAGAAAACGGGTGGCGGCTATAGAGAAATTACCATTAATGGTGGTGTTGTGGAATATGATTCAATGATTTCCTTCCGGTTCATATGGTTTCTTGTTATATAATATGGGGCCGTGATTTGTTTTGGTTGCAAGTTTCGGGTGTTTAAAGCTTTTATCATTCGATTTTTTTATTTTGGTGTTATGGCCGATACATGTATTTGGTCGTATAATGTGGAGGATGTCAAGAATCTTTATGGTTGCTGGATTATCTTCTTATTTTAGGTATTGGCTATGTATGATAAGGATTGATGATGGTTTCTTTGATTGATTCGGGTTATTGGTCCTATGGTCGCTGCATTTTTTGATGTTTCTACACATTTGTTTAGTGGATTGAAGCCATAAAGTCTTCTTGAATGGAACATTAAATCACCTATTAGAGATTTTGTTTTATGGTCTCTAAGAATTGGTCTAATGGTGTATTATATGATTATGAGTAGTACATTCAAAAGATTTGTTGGTTTGATATTCATGTTATGACTGGAATTTCTAAGTGATTAGGTCGCCTATCATGGAGATGGTGGTGGCAATCTTATGGATAACTAATCATAATGGGTATTCTTGGTCCTCTTGTGTACATATCATCATTATGGTGGCTGAAATGTTGTACCCGATTACACTATGGTGTGGTTTTTTTGGGTTTGCATGATGGTTGTCGATTTGTTCTTATCATTGGTTGAATGTTTTTAAATGGAGGCTACAAGGTTTTAAGATGCGGCTGCTATTATATATTATGATGGTAGATGCTTGGATGGTTTGGATGCATGTTGGCCGATGGTGTGTTTGTGGTGATTCGTTCATGTTAAGGTGGCCGCATATTAGGGTTTCTTGTTCTAATGGCGGCTAGATTGATATGTATGTTGCTAGCTGATTTGGTTTTATGCATGATGATGTTGAAGATTGGATGTTCTCTTGGTCGTTGAAGTTACAGATGGGGCTGCATTGATGTTGCGGTTGCTATTTATTTTTTGGGTCTTCGATCATGGTGCTTAGCCGTTTTCTTCATATGGTGTGTATGATTAAGGGTGCTTGATTGTTTTTATTATATTCGAAATATCCAAGTGTTGTGTTGCATACCATAGTGATGGTATTAACAACCTAAAGGGTAACAATCATGGTGGATTTTTTCGATTATGATGAGAAATAATCATCGGGGTGGATCAATTCTTGTGTCCATTATCACTTGGCCGAAAACAAGCATTATGGATCTTCATTATGGTGTGGATGCCTAGTATTTTTTGAGTTTTTGCCTTGTGATGGATAATCTTTTGGTTTTGCTTTGAGTTTATGTTGTTGCATGTTGGATTGATCGTATGCATGTTGATGAATGTGATGGGGTTGGATGGCTTGGTTGTTCATGGCAATATAAATGGATCAAGTGAGTTGGCCGAAGTTATTTGGGATGGCGGCGGCAACCTTGTTCTATGGTTTGATGATGATGGGTCATGGATGGTGTTTTTTGGGTATGGGTGTTTTCATTGGGCCGAAGACAATAATGGGGCTGCATTGGTTTTGTGGTTGCCTATATATCAATTTGATGTTAGCTATTATTTGTGGTGTATATGAGGGCTAATGGGTGTATGTTGCGGCTGCCATAAAATTTGGTGGTGGATGAATTAGGTTTGTGTGTTTTAAAGTTGGTGGAATATGGGTGGTTACATGGATGATTATTTCTTGCCAACTTTGGGTTTGCATGCATGGATTTGGTTATGTTGTTCATGATCATTGGGTTTGATATTGGGTCACGACCAATGAAATTGGAGTGCATGAGGATTGATATGGTTAAAAGATAATGTCTTAATTTGGTGTATACTTGCATCGGATGTGAGATTGCATGGCCTCATGTATGTCATTGTCTTGGTTTATGGCTTTCTTGTTTGGTCCAATTCTTCTTTCCTTATGCTTAAGTATTTCATTTATTATCATGGACATTTGGATGGAAGATAGAGCTTGCTTTCTTATTGGCCTTAGAAATGGGGGAGAAAGCACACCTAAGTATGGGCTAAGGTGGACATTTATATTTTGGGTAAATGTTTGTTTCTAGCTTGCATTTAGGTGTTAGGTCCCCTAAATGTGTTTTAGAAATGGAACGGGGATTGAACCAAAGTATGGGCGAGGTTGATGATATTTAGTGGAAGTCTTGAGCATGATGAATGGAATGGTGTTGGACTATTTTGATTATTTGGGATTAGAAAACTCTCAAAATGCTTATCTTAGAGTTAGTATAATTCCTTGTTTATTTTAGCCTGTGTGCTTTAGTTTACTGGTTTGAATTGGGCCTGCGTGCCTATTTCTTTGTTTTGTTTCTTGCGGTTTCCCCCCTCTATGTTAAAATGCACTGGAGGGGGGGAATGCGTTTTGTTTGTAACATCTATTCTTTTTTAATAAAATTTACCAAGGCGTTGCCTTTTTCAAAAAAAAAAAAAAAAAAACCCTAAACCCTAAACCCAAAACCCAAAACCCTAAACCCAAAACCCTAAACCCTAAACCCGAAACCCGAAACCCGAAACCCGAAACCCCTAACCCCTAAACCCTAACCCCTAACCCGTAACCCGAAACCCGAAACCCGAAACCCCTAACCCGAGACCCGAGACCCGAGACCTGAGACCCGAGAACCTAGACCCTAGACCCTAATATGGATTTACATGTGTGATGGATAATTCTAAGCTGCAAGAAGAAGATAATATGGATTTACATGTGGGGTCAAATAAAGATGTAATATTGCAACTTGATGTGGTGAATAATGGTGCTTATGGGATTATAGGCAAACGACTTTCCACAGAACCTTCTTCTCAAGGTATACAATTTGGTTCTTTGCCTTTGGGTCAATTTGATTATCAAAAGTTTTTAACAATTCAAAATAATGATTTGGAGTATGATACTATTATGGGTGCAAAGCTTTGGAACAATGACATTTTCCATAGTTTGGTTAAAGGACTTGATAGAGGATAGTGAAACTCGTTTGCTTTATGAGCCACCACAAGTTGATAAAAAAGGGGAAAGGGTTGTTAATCTAAATGCTCATTTTATGAGAAAGTGTAACAAAGCGTACGCTAATCATTTATATGGGTATTTAGTGGGAACCACACTTCCTTTTTTTCAAGTCAAGCATAACTTGACTCGTATGTGGCATCAATATGGGTTAATTACAATTACAAGGAACATGGCTGGTTATTATTTCTTTAAATTCTCAAATGAAGAAGGGATGCAAAAGGTCTTACAAAAGGGACCTTGGTTGGTTAATGATGTTCCTATGATGCTTAGACTATGGGAGCCGGATGCATGCCTTGAGAAACCGGATCCTTCAATGGTTCCAATTTGGGTTTCTATTATGGATCTTCCTTTGAGTTTATGAAATGGTGGAAATATAAGTCAAATTGTGAGTTGTATAGGGAAAACTCTTATGCTTGATAAGCCAACTTTTGATAGATGTAATAAAAAGGAGGGAGTTGTTTCTTATGCTAGAGTTTTGGTTAATGCTTTGGCTCAAAATGGGTTGCCAGATAAGATTAAAGTTCAATTCCCACCAAAGATAGATGCTCCAGGAAAAGTATGTTATTTTACATTGTCATATGGATGGAAACCTCCATTATGTACTCACTGTAATGTGTTTGGACATTCAAATGACATGTGTAAGGCTAAATCTGCAAAATCTGGTACTTTGAATAAAAACGATGTTACTATTGATATGGGTGATGAGACTCTACAGTTGAAGAATAAAAATGATTGTTTGCCCCAAGTTGTGAATGATAATGGGATTGGTAAAAATACTATGGAAAATCAAGATGGGTTTACTAAAGTCCAAAGGAAAAAGAAGAAGAAGAAAAAGATACCAATTTGGCAGCCTAAATCAATTAAACACCTTGAAGTGGGTCCATCTAATACAAAGGAGGCAAGCTTGAAAGGTAAAGAAAAAGTTCAAGTTTCAAATTCTTTTGAAGTACTTAATGTTGAAGACTCAGACAATGAGATTGACGATTATTGGGATGGGGAAACAAAACTTTGGGATTCTGAAAAGGTAGAGGCGCAGAAATTTGTAAAGTTGAAGGCTCTTCCTGCTCAGGTTATCTATGCTAAGTGGTCTCCTCAACTTAAAGATTATTTTGCTTCAATTTGCAAAGAAGTGGGATTGGATCCAACATTGCTAGAAGTGGATCGTGATGTTTACTCTGAAGAAGATGCTACTGCTAGATTTATGAGTTAAAACGTTTCTTTGTATGTTGGGCCCACATGCCTAGTTTTTGTTTGTTTCTTCTGTTTTGCGGTTTCCTCCTTTTAGGTTAAAATTCCTAGAAGGGGGCGATGCGCTTTGTTTGTAATTCTTATTCTTTTTTAATAAATTTTGCCAAGGCTTTGCCTTTTTCAAAAAAAAAAAAAAAACCCTAAACCCTAAACCCTGGCTGTTTGTCCGGTTGTATAGGGGTTGGCATCATCTTAGTTGGTTAGGAGATAATATTGGGCTCTGTTGGGAGGTTCTTTGGCCCAATTTCTGGGATGTATGGGCCACTTATGTTCCTGGCACTATGGGCCTGCATATTGCCTTGGGCTGCCTTTGTACTACAGAGATGTTGGACCAGCAGATCGATTGGCATGTGTGGGATTGCTTTGGGTCTTCCCCTCTGGTTTGGGCTCGGGTGGCAGATTGGGGGCTTCTCTGGGCTGCTTTAGTTTGTATGGATTATGATGATAATGTTTCTGGCTCTTGGGCTGCTTCGGATCCTCCTATGAGCCACAAACATCATCCTTGTTTGACTAACGCACAGGTGAGAGGCTGGCCTATTGAGCTTGGTTTTGGCATGGATAGGTTCTCCTCTTTGGTGTTGTGGGATTGGTTTGGCAATTGGATCATGTGTTTTAGGCGCAAGATTGTGTGGCTTTATGTTTGCTATCTTCAGTCCTGGTGTGTCTCCTGCCAGGCCAGATTTGGCCCTTGCTTGTCCTTCATTGGGCCTGGGCTGGCCTGCTATGTCCTCGTGCTGGCCTGGGGTGGCTCTTTCTTCTTGAAAAAGGTGGTGTTCTCTCATACTTGGCAGATGCTTGATCTTGGGCCCGGTATTCAGATTGTGATGGTCTCCGAGATGGACTCTAGTAACTTGTATATTTTGGGCCCCATGTTGTATCTTGTGTGGGCTAGGGGTAGTTTTTTGTATTTTTCTTGTAATTGGTCTATATGTTTTTGTACTTATGGGCCTGGTTTGTATGTGGATTGGGGCTGGGCCTGGTATCTTTATTTTGTGTTATGTAGTGGTTGGGCTTGTATGGCCATTGGTTTTTTGGTAGCCTCTCATGGTTTGTTGGTGAAGTGCTACACAAGGGGGTATGCCCCCTTGGTCATCATGTAATTTTATTTTTTCGGTTGGTATACATTTTTCCGGGCAAAAGCCCTTTACAAAAAAAAAACCCTAAACCTTAAGCCCTAAGCCCTAAACCCTAAACCCTAAACCCTATCTTTCTCTCATTTGTGATTTTTTGTGTGTGTTTTCCTAGGTGTGATTTTTTTCTCTCTCGGCCGAACCTCCTATTCCTTCTCTTTTTCTCTCGGCAATTCGAATCCAATGGGATTTGAAGATTGATGATAGTGTTCTTGATTCAATCAATCATCATTTAGATTTGATAACATCGAAATGATGAAACCAATCAGCCTTTAGGGTTGTTACCCGAATCCTTATGAATTCGGTGCTAGGGAACCGAGAATTGAGAGATTGGAATGGAGTGGGGAAAACGGGTTTGAAATACACAAAAATGATGGATGACTTTGCTAATCGATTCTTTGTTTGGAAATCCGAATCACCTATTAGAGATTTTTGTTTTATGATCTCTAAGAATTATTCTTATAGTGTATTAAATGTTCTTCGGTTTAGTACAACAAAGATGAGAGAAGTTTTAGTTGTTCATTATCAAATCGATTTTGATTTGATGTCAATCGATCCATCCTCTTGTTTAGTGTTATCGATTAAACAAGTTGTGGATTGTTACCCATTTTCTTTATTTTAGATTATGGTGCTAGACAAATTGGAGAACTCTAATCAAAATCATGGATGATAGATTGATTCGGTCATACACGTTTATTGATATTATATGGATCGTGATTGTTTGCTATGGTTTGGATTGATTGTGATTGTTATTTTTATGGTGGCCGGATTGTTTCAGCCGTGCTACATGTTGGTGCGGCTCTTTCTAGGGTTTGATGGTGGATGTGTATTTGTTCTCATCATTGGGTTGCATGTTCATGGGCTACAAGGTATAAGATGTGGCAGCCATTAATTCGATTGGATGGTTTGCATGCATGTTGCCTGATGTGTTGCTTATACTTTGCCGATCAAGGATATATGGGTCTGCATTCATTTTGTGGATGCCTCTTATTTATTTATAAATGGATCGGGTTTGCTTGTGATGAATGTTTTGTTGGCTGATCGATGGTTTGTGGCTGATTGATTATCATTGTGAGGGTGGCTGATCGATGCCTCTTTCTCGGTTGTATCCTTTGTTTTTGCTATGCCGGTCAAAGTTCTTTTGGATTATCCCACCCCATAGCTTGATTTAGTTTTTTGATCTTGCTAGAGATGGAATTATGGGTGTACTCAATGAATTCATTGGATGGTTGGCTTGGAATTGGCAAAACGAGGGGGGGCGACTGGGTAGGGTTTGTTGTTGATCTTCGGGTTTACTTGGGTTTCTTTTGTTTGTATCTGATTGATCCAAATGGTTGGTCGCATTCCTTGGCTGAAAATATCATGGTACTTATTTTCGGTTTAGGATTTGCTAGGTTATAATTGGAGTGGTGGAATGGTGTTCTTATGATATGGGGGGCTACTAAGTGGATGTTGCGGCTACTATCAATTGGTGGTGGATGATTATCGGTTTCTTATTGTTTTTGTGCCGTATATGGGGCTGCATGGTTGCATGGGTTTAAGGTTGCATGCATGGACATGTTTTGCATGTGGATACATGGGTCTCATGGGTGGTACATAATTGGTATTGGGTTTAATGCTTGTTGGCCGAATTATCCAAGTGGTTTGGTCGTGAATCATGTTGATGATGGCGGCAACCTTCTAGGTAACAAACCATGGTGGAAATCTATTTTTTTGGTTAACATTTGATGTTGGATTGATATGAGTTTTGTTTTGGTTGTGTTTTCTTTGATTGAGTTTCTCGCCAATTATTCATTATGGATGCATGAGGGCTACATGCTATATTATTGCGGATGATGTTCATTGAATTTCATAATGGTTGTGGTGTCCATTATTATTGGTGGTGGATGCATATACATGCATGTTAGTCGAGGATATGGATATGGTTATCCATTGGCCGTAAATGATTATGTGAGGCTACATACATGTGGTGGCTATGGTTTGTTTGATATGCATTGGAGTTTAATTGGTTTATCTTGATGCTCATTGCATGGGATTTGGATTACTTGTGGGTTGTTCACATATGTTAGATTTAATTGGCATTATGGATGGAATACATGGTGGCCAACTTATTATTTTGGTTATATGTGAGGCAATTCTAGTATGATATGGATCTTTAAGTGCATTGATTTGGTTTGTTGATATAGACTATCTATGGTGGTGATTGTGCTTGAGATTTTTGGTTTATTTGTTTTATTAGGGCATGCGTGCCTATGTTTTGTGATTTGATTTTTTATGTCGGTTCCCCCCTCTATGTTAAAATGCACTGGAGGGGGGGATGCGATTTGTTTGTAACATCTTTTATAGTTAATAAAATTTGCCAGGGCTTGCCCTTTTTCAAAAAAAAAAAAAACCCTAAACCCTAAACCCTAAACCCTAAACCATAAACCCTAAACCCTAAACCCTAGGATTTGATAACATCCATTTGATGAAACCAATCGGCTATAGGCTGTTACCCGATTTCTCTTTGATTTCGGTGCTAGGGAACCGAGAGAAATGAGGTTCGAATGGGGTGGGGAAAACGGGTTTGAGAAATCACAACAATGATGGATGATTCTTGCTATTTGACTCTTTATCTTGGAAAACCGATTCACCTATTAGAGATTTTGATTTTTGGATCTCTAAGAATTGTTCATATGGTGTAGTTAATGTTTCGGTTAGTACAATAAAGATGATATGGTTTGTGTTGTCCATTATCAAATCATTTGATTTGATGTCAATCGATTCATTTTTTGTTTAGTGTTATCGATTAAACATGAAGTGGATTGTTACCCATTTTCTTTGATTTAGATTATGGTGATAGACAAATTGGAAAACATTATTCATAATCATGGATGAGAGATTAGATCCGGTCATATACGTTTATTGATATTCTTGGGATCGTGATTGTTTGCTATGATTATTGTTTGTTTGCGGCTGCTACGATTAGGGTTTTCATGCATGTTGGTTGCTTACTGATGATGCGGTTGCTACATGTTGGGCTTGCATGTTGCTTATTCACATGGGAAGCTGATTGGGATTCTTGGCCAACGCAATTCTTAGTAGGGGTGACAAGGAATAGGTTGCGGCTCATGTTTGGGGGTTGCACTATTGTACGGCTGCTATCAACTTTGGTTGTGGATGCATTGGTTGTCTTTATGATTGCTTGTTGGTCAAAGGTATGCTTATGAATATCCTTTTGCCAAAATATGAGAACATGGGACTGCATAAATGTGTGGTTGCCTATTATCTTTTTCGATTTTGGTGATGGATACATGGGGATTGTCGAGACTTGGGTGGCAGATGGTGTGGCTGCATATCTGCTCGTGGCTATTAATTTTTGGTGGTCGTGTGGTAGTATTTGTTGATTTGGATTGCATGGATGTGGTTTAGCCAAGGATTGCATGTGGATACATGAAGGCTACATGCATAAAAGGGGGCGGCTGCCATTGTTTTTGGTGGTGGATCTTTGTATTGGTTGCATGCATGAGGCAGTTGAGGATGATGATGTATAAGCCGAGGGTCTATTGCTGTTGAACACATGGTTTGGTGGATTGATGCCATATAACTCCTTTGAATGGAAAATTAAACCACCTTTAGAGATTTTTGATTTATGGTCTCTAAGAATTGGACTTATGGTGTATTACATGAATATTATTAGTACATTTAGAAGAGATGGTGGCTTTATATTCATCTTTTGGCTGAAATTTCCAAGTGGTTAGGCTGATTATCATGGTGATGGTGGCGGCAATCTTAAGGATAACTAATCATGGTGGTTGTTTTTGGTCATTATGGGTTCATTTTATCTTTGTTGTGGCTGGATGGTAGGTTGTTGATTCATGCTTTAATGATGATTGTTGCCGATTGGGTGTGCATGCATGGATATGATATTGCATGTGATGGATATCATGGGATTGAATTGTTGATTTTTTCTCGTATTAGTCATGTCATGGTTAGAAGGCAATATGTTTTGGTTGAATGCATGTTGGCCAAAGTATCCAAGTGGATTGGTCGTGAGTCATGTTGATGATCATGGCAACCTAAATGGTAACAAAACATGGTGGATATTTATTTTTTTGGACGTGATTTGATTCGGGATTGCATGGGTTTATTCTCAAATTGGTTGAATGTAAATGCATTGGGTTTACATGTTTGGCTGCCATTTATTTGATGGTGGTGGATAATTGGATTGTGTGCATGCATGTTTTGGAATGATTGTGGATTCATCACATATGTTTGTTTTAATTGGCATTATGGATGGAATACATGGTGACCAAATTATTCTTGTTGGTTACATATGTGATGCAATAATAGTTTTACTTGGAGCTCTAAATGCATTGGATTGGATTGTTTATAAAGACTACCTATGGGTGGTGGATGTATTTCAGCTTCAAGCTTTGATTTGATTTCTTCTGTTTAGGGCCTACATGCCTATTTATTTAGTTGTTTGTATTTGTTTATGTCGGTTCCCCCCTCTATGTTAAAATGCACTGGAGGGGGGATGCGATTTGTTTGTAACATTCATTATATTTTAATAAAATTTGCCAGGGCTTGCCCTTTTAAAAAAAAAAAAAACCCTAAACCCTAAACCCTAAACCCTAAACCCTAAGGAAATTCATTTTCTCATTTTTGCTACACACACTTAAAGGTGTGAGAGAAAACTCTCTCTTTGTCTCTCTCGGCCGTAACAATGTTCTACCCAATCTCGATCAAATTTCTAGCATGATTATTCACCCCATAGCTTGATTTAGGTTTTGATCTTGCTAGAGATGAACGAATGGGTGTATTACATGAAATCATGTTGATTATTTGGCTTGTATTGGGAAAAACGGGTCGCGGCTATGGAGGGAATACCTTAATGGTGTTGTAGTGAAATATGTTTCAATGATTTCCTTCCGGTTCATATGCTTTCTAGATACATAATATGGGGCCGTGAATGTTGGATTTTGTTTGCATCTTATTGGTTTTATCGGTTTGCTTAGTCGCCTCTTTTGATTCATGGTGTGCGGATTATATATTGTTCATATTATCTTCGATTGATCCAAGTGTCTCGGCCGTATATCATGGTGGTGGTGACGGCTACCTTCTAGGTAACGATTCATAATGGTTCTTTTTTCGATTATAATGAGGTTTGATCAAAGGGAGGTTGGCCGATACATGGTTTATGGATCCAATTATTGTGTGGATGCCGATTATCAATTAGGGTTTTCGTGAAGATGCAATGCTTTTTGGTGATGCATATGTGTCGTGGCTGCTATTTTTTTGGGTGGTGGCTGATTGTATTCATTGCGTGCATGAGTATTTTGGCCAAATATGTGGGGCTACATGGGTGTGGTTGGATGATGGGGTGTTCATGTTTGCATGTTGTTGACTGTATGCATGTTCTATGTATGCATGTGGTGGCACATGTTCTTTCATTCAATGTTCTATTAGGGGCTACATGGTGATTGTTGTGGCTGATTTTTTTGGTCACAAAATATTGCGGCTACCACAATTTGGTGGTGGATTGTAGGAGCGCGGCGGGGTGTGACAGATTGGTATCAGAGCTCAAGGTTATAGAGAATAATAGGTCATTTACTTAAACAGTTTGGCCTAGACTATAACTTAGGGACCCTCATATAGAGAACATAAGATTTAATTATACATTTTGTTTTCTGCATTCGATCACTGCACTAACCAAATCCATTTTGTTATGATCAGAATGCCGCCAAGGAGACAACCGTCTTCGCAAGTTTCTGCTCCACATTCTTCTACACCTTCTCCTGCTGATTCACCACCACCACCGCCACCGCCACCTCCTCCTCCTCCGCCTAGTCCTCCTCCGAACCCGAATGCGGGTCCAGTCATTGATCCTACCACTGTCGCTTTGGCGACCTTGCTGAGTACTCAACTAACGAGTCAACTGAAGGATGTCATCCCTGAGATGATTAACCGGATTCAAGGCCATGGTAACACTTCTGGCCACACTACAGGCGAGGCTAGTGGAAACACTAGTCATACTTCAGACTGCTCCTACAAGTCCTTTGTAGGATGCAAGCCTCCAAGCTTCACCGGAGTCGAAGGAGCTGTTGGACTGATTCAATGGCTAGAAAAGATGGAAAACACTCTGGACATCAGCGGTTGTCCAGAACACCACAAAGTTCGCTATGCAGCTGGTTCTTTCAATAAGCGGGCTTTGACTTGGTGGAACGCTCAGATCAGAGCCAAGGGAAGAGATGAGGCAATGGCGATGCCTTGGGCATAATTTAAACTTCTTTTGAGGAATGAGTTTTGCCCGAAACATGAGTTGCAGCAACTGGAGATTGAGCTCTCGAATCACGTGATGAAGGGAGCCGATCATATGACTTTCACCACACGCTATCATGAGCTGGTAGCTTTGGTGCCAGAAATGGTACCAACTTTGGAAAAGCTGATTGACCGTTATGTGGCGGGATTACCTTCTTGCATCCAAAGCATCGTGTTGGCTGCATATCCTGCTACCTTGGAGTCTGCTATCTCCCTTTCAGCTAAACTCACCAATGTGATGGTGAAGTCTGGAGTTCTTAAAGATGAAACAGGGAAGTCCAAGGAAACAACAACAAAGAAGCCCTGAAGTACCACCAGAAAAAGAAACAGAAGGTCGTAAAGAACTATGCGGCCGTCACCCCACTAAGACAGGCACCTGCAGCACCTATCAACCCTACTACTAGGGGCTATGGAGGGGAATATCCCTAGTGCACAAACTGCAAGTATCATCATCCTGCTGGTGCTCAATGCAGGAAGTGCACGAATTGTGGCCGATTTGGCCACTGGGTTAACAAATGCCGCTTTGCGGTGAATCAAGCAACCAACACTGCAACAAGAGCACTACCTCCACCACCACCACCACAGAATCCAATTGACAACAACCGAGGCTGCTACACATGCGGGGAAACAGGTCATTTTTCCCGCAACTGTCCGAAGAAAGTGCAAGCTGGAGCACAAGCACCTCGCGGACGGGCTTTTGTCATTGGAGCCAATGCTGCATGTCAGGACCCTAATGTGGTCACTGATACATTTCTTTTACATGACTCTTATGCATCCATACTATTTGATACTGGTGCAGACCAGAGTTTTATATCATCTGATTTTGCACGACAACTTAGCCTTACTGAGGAAACTTTAGATTCCCCATACATTATTGAGGTAGCAAATGGAAAACAAGTTACTGTTAGCACTATACTTAGGAACTGCCCACTTACACTTATAGATCATACATTTTCCATCGACTTGTTGCCGATGGAGTTGGGCAGTTTCGATATCATCGTGGGGATGGATTGGCTCTCACTCAATCGAGTGGAAGTTGTCTGTTCCGAGAAGCTACTTCGGATTCCAGTAACGGATGATCGTGTATTGGAAGTTCGTGGGGATCAAGCAAAGAGAAACGTAAAGATCATTTCATGCATAAAAGCGCGTAAGTGTCTGCAAAAGAAGTGCATAGCATTCTTGGCTCATGTGGTGGAGAAAGACAAAGACAAGAAAACAATACAAGACGTACCGATAGTGAAGGAATATCCTGAAGTATTTCCGGAGGATCTACCTGGTTTGCCACCTGTGCGACCGGTAGAGTTTCGTATCGATCTGATTCCTGGAGCAACGCCTGTTGCTAAATCTCCTTATAGGTTAGCACCTTCGGAGATGCAGGAATTATCTAACCAATTACAGGAACTACTTGATAAAGGTTTCATCCGACCGAGCTACTCACCTTGGGGAGCTCCGGTTTTGTTCGTGAAAAAGAAGGATGGATCCTTTCGGATGTGCATAGACTACAGGGAGTTAAACAAACTAACCATCAAGAATCGGTATCCACTGCCGAGGATTGATGATTTGTTTGATCAATTGCAAGGAGCTCAATACTTTTCGAAGATTGATCTACGTTCCGGATACCACCAGCTCAGAGTACAAGACGAAGACATACCTAAGACGGCGTTTCGTACCAGATACGGGCATTATGAGTTCATGGTGATGCCTTTTGGTTTAACGAATGCACTCGCGGTTTTCATGGATCACATGAACCGTGTGTGTAAACCGTATTTAGATCAATTTGTTATTGTTTTCATTGATGACATATTGATCTATTCTAAAAGCAAAGCAGAGCACGAGCAACATCTTAGAACGATTTTGGAACTGTTAAAGGAAGAGAAGCTCTATGCCAAATTCTCTAAGTGTGAGTTTTGGTTAAAAGAGGTTCAATTCCTAGGCCACGTTGTTAACAGTAAGGGAATTCACGTTGATCCTGCCAAGATCGAGGCAATAAAAGATTGGGACACTCCGAAGACACCTACGGAGATACGTTCTTTTCTAGGCTTAGCAGGCTATTACCGAAGGTTCATCTCGAACTTTTCTAAGATAGCCCTGCCACTCACGAAGCTAACACAGAAAAGTGAGCCGTTTGTTTGGGAACAAAAGCAAGAAGAAGCCTTTCAGACTTTGAAGCAAAAGTTATGTGATGCTCCGATCTTATCTCTCCCAGATGGTTGTGATGACTTTGTTGTGTATTGTGATGCATCCCATCAGGGACTTGGCTGTGTACTTATGCAGCGGGACAAGGTCATTGCTTACGCTTCGAAACAATTAAAGATTCATGAGAAGAATTACACAACTCATGATCTGTAACTGGGAGCAGTGGTGTTTGCACTGAAGATCTGGAGGCATTATTTATATGGAACCAAGTGTACCATATTTACAGACTACAAAAGTCTACAACACATATTCGACCAGAAGGAACTCAACATGAGACAGCGACGTTGGGTTGAGCTTCTGAATGATTACGACTGTGTAATCAAGTACCATCCGGGCAAGGCAAACGTTGTTGCTGATGCCTTGAGCCAGAAGGAACGGGTCAAACCCATGCGCGTCAGAGCAATGGGGATGACTGTGCAGACAAGCTTACACGACAACATCATGCAAGCACAACAAGAAGTGATTGAACGAGAAAACTTGAAGAAAGAACTTGATTGCGGTGTGGAGAAACATATGGAGACAAAACCTGATGGACTTGTTTACTTCAAGGATCGTATCTGGATTCCTGCAGTAGATGAGTTAAGGAAACTTATATTTGATGAAGCCCATAAGACCAAGTACTCTATGCATCCCGGTGCTGATAAAATGTATCAAGATTTACGTGCATATTATTGGTGGCCGGGCATGAAGAAAGACATAGCTGAGTATGTTGGTCGATGCCTTACGTGTGCTAAGGTGAAGGCAGAACACCAGAAACCGTCAGGTTTACTGGAACAACCTGAAATTCCACTTTGGAAGTGGGAACAAATAGCTATGGACTTTGTTACCAAGCTACCCCGCACTTCCAGTAGACATGATACCATTTGGGTTATCGTTGATCGATTAACCAAGTCTGCTCGTTTCCTGCCAATGCGAGAAACTTACACGATGGATAAACTAGCGAAGCTTTACATCGACGAGATAGTGGTGCGCCATGGTGTGCCATTGTCTATTATTTCAGATCGTGATAGCATATTTACATCAAGGTTCTGGCAATCATTGCAGAAATCTCTAGGGACGCAATTAAACTTGAGTACAGCTTATCATCCACAAACGGATGGTCAAAGCGAACGTACTATTCAGACTCTGGAGGACATGTTAAGAACTTGTGTTCTGGATTTCAGTGGTAATTGGGATTCTCACTTGCCACTAATCGAGTTCTCCTATAACAACAGTTATCACAGCAGCATCGGTTGTGCTCCATTTGAGGCTCTTTATGGTCGAAAATGCCGGTCACCGATCTGTTGGTCAGAAGTAGGAGATAATCGTATCACCGGGCCAGAACTTATCCAAGAAACTACAGACAAGATTGCTCAGATACAACAGAGACTACAAGCAACACGAAGCAGACAAAAGAGCTATGCTGATAAGCGGCGCAAGCCGTTGGAATTCCAACTGGGAGACCGGGTCATGTTAAAGGTTTCCCCATGGAAGGGAGTAGTTCGATTCGCAAAGAAAGGCAAACTAACACCACGGTACGTGGGACCGTTCGAAATCATCGAACGTATTGGTCCTGTAGCATACAGATTGAGCTTACCAGATGAACTTAGTGGTGTACATGACGTGTTTCACGTCTCAAACTTGAAGAAATGCCTTGCTGATGAAACTCTTATCATACCAATCGAAGAGATTCAATTGGATGAACACTTACGATTTGTTGAAGAACCATTGGAGATTATGGATCGTAAGGTCAAGCAACTGAGACGAAGCCGTATTCCTATCGTTAAAGTTCGTCGGAACTCAAAGCGCGGACCTGAGTTTACTTGGGAACGTGAAGATCACATGAGAAACAAGTATCCCCAACTCTTTGCCGAGGAAGTCGTACCGAATAACGAGTCTTAAATTTCGGGACGAAATTTCTCTAACAAGGGGAGACTGTAACATCAGTGCCGGACGCGTGCCGGAACAGTGATCGCAACAGTAGACATGTACAGTAATTCAGGTACACATTTCGAGAAACTATGTTTAGACTATTAATGCATTTGATTAACATGAGACTATTAAACGATTGTCTGAATTTGACTGAAACCTTAGGGTTTAACAGTCTGAAACATGTCAGACAACACAGTTTGAAACATAAATACTTGATGTGATATTAGTTTGCATAAGCGTATGTGAGGTAAAACAAAATGAAACTATAACGGTTATTGTTACGAAATGCAAAACCGACGAGTTATTCGTATAGGTGACGATCTGTACGAATAACTCTGATAGTTTAACGTTCTGAAATAATGACTTAACAGTAGAAAACAAGAATTAGAAAGCCAAACTATCGACGTGTTCGTTCGAATGACGATTCGAACGAATACGCGCGATGGCGAAGCGATCTGACGAAACGATAACGAAAACGAATAACGATACGAACGATTATAAATTTAAAGAAATAAAATATTTCCTATTTTACAATTTTGAAACTCATCATAAATAAAATTAAACAACACTATTTTATTAAATCGTGAACAAATTAAACGAAGCGCGTGTAAAAATACGCGAAACCGACACCGAGCGAGACCGAACACGCGGGGAACTGCTCGGGGTATAAAAACCCATTTAATCTTATCTTCTTCCTCATTGTGGCTGATCACTCTCTCTCTCTCTAACCTCAATCAATTTTTTTTCGTTTTTCACAAGAATTCCACACAAAAAGCTTCATAACTTCTTCGTTTCTTAACCAAATCGCGCGTATAATATATCAAAACGATCGTCTCGACGAGAGGAAGCTGAAAGTACAAAGGATCGGAGCTATTTCGAAGTATTTTGGACGGAATCTTAGAGAGAAGTTGCTGCTGGAAGTTGGTTTCATCATTTTTGCAGGTACGAATTTTAAACCAGGTTTCATCACCTTAGATCTGTTGGATTGTGCACGTTAACAGGTTTAGGACTTAAGAAACATGTTGGTTTGAAGTTTAGAATGTTAAAAATTGACTGGGAGAAATCTGGGAATAGTGTCGACATCATCTTTACATCTAAGGAAAATGTCGACACGCCACTTTCAAAAGAACACACCTTCGGTTGACATTAGCAGGTTCGACAAAGGCACAATTGTTCGAGAACTTAGTGAGATTGATTGTATCAACAAAGACCAGGGCTGGGAAAAAGAAACCATCGGGATTAATTAGTTTCGATAGAGATCGCTTTTAGTGGACCACCTATACAACCCACCAGTTTTACTCATTAATATTTACGATCTGATTGTTGTAAAGGAACCGCCGACCCACGTTTTTGACATTTGATAGCAGCCCAACGAAATGAAATTCAGGGATTGGTTGAGAATTATAAAATCGTGTGGGGCCCTTGAGTTGAAGATGGTGGTGTCGGCCATAATGGGTTTTGTTTTGGCTGATGTCGGCCATATAGGTTTTTGTTATGGGATTAAGCTATTAACAATACTAATATGTGGGATTAAATACCAATGATATTAGTTTGGAACATTCTCAACACTGGTGATGGATAATAGATTCAACAAATTAACCACAAGTCCAGTAGGTATATATATATATATATCAATTTTGAACTTGTGAAACCCACATGGGAACAACGATATCAAAGAGGATTCATGAGATTTTCAAAATAACATGTGGTTTTGTGAAACCAGAACACTATCGACCATCCTTTCTGAAGACACATAATGTGTAAATTAAAGTTGTTTTTATTTTATAAAACAAGAGATTTAGCAACAATCAGTGTTTAAAAAAAAATAATAATAATATAAACTTAGTTTTATAAATTAAACATAACCTTTTATTAAAAATTTTTAACCAATATTATATTAATAGAGTTCATCTATAAAACAAACCTAAGTCGTTAAATACAAATTTATTTACATCGAGTAAGTCAAGATGATGGTTAAGGGCTATTGGGAATGACATCGTAAAGCTATATAGTAACAAACCTAGTAACTCATTAGTGAGGTCTAGGACACTTAGTCAAGGTACACAATTTTCAACACGATTATTAAACATATACTAATGTTAACAATGGAAACACAAACAAATCAAATACAGGATCGTGAATACAACATCATCACAACAACGAGCGCGTGCATTCTTATTTTACTTAGTCAAACACTACGGACACCAGGTGAGTTCATTGTCCCCTTTCAAACTTATTTGTTTTACTTCGGGACTGAGAAGCATGTTAAACATTTTTATTGAAATGTTACTTAATGCTTTAAACATAAACATGATTACTTATGATTGAAACTTATACTTTAAGCTTGATGCTTAAAATCAATTGTTGGTTACTTGATACAAATACATGAGACTTAATGCTATTATATGAGACTTGAAATAAACATATGATATACATGATGAATCAATGATTGAATACTTGAAACTTTATGCTTGGAAACTATTACTTGCGCATGAAACATCTTACATGTATCTAACCATAGTCTACGTAATTGCTAAACTTCTGGTATTCCAGAGCTTGTACCTATGGGGTGAGATACATGTAATAACATAAACATAATGATACTCAGCTATTACCTGGTTATAAGGGACATGTAATTGCTAAACTTCTGGTATTCCAGAGCTTTTGTCGGCTTATATGAGGTATGTAAAGGCTAAACATGAAAGTATCGATTCTAGGCTATTACCTGGTTATAAGGGACACGTAATTGCTAGACTTCTGGTATTCCAGAGCTTGTGTCGGATTATATGAGGTATGTAAATGCTAAACATAAACGTAACGTTACAGGGCTATTACCTGGTTATAAGGGATATGTAATTGCTAAACTTCTGGTATTCCAGAGCTTTTGTCGGCTTATATGAGGTATGTAAAGGCTAAACATGAACCTAATGAATGCTAAGCTATTATCTATATAAGAGACATGTAATTGCTAAACTTCTGGTATTCCAGAGCTTTTGTCTGCTTATAGGAGATATGTAATTGCTAAACTATGTGTGTGTGAATCTATGATGCTTGATAAACATGATGTGAAACTAACACTTATGAATACAATAGACATGAAAACTTTGAAACAGATAACAAAAGCTTTGATGAGGATTGAATTGATTGGTAGGTAAAATGCTTAATTATTATTAACAACAATGTCATATCCGGGTTAGTATGTGGTGGGATGTTGGCTAGGGCTTGTTCCCTTACATATGCCCTATATATAAGCATACCGACTTGGATATTACAGGTGAAGTTAATGAGGTTAAGGTTTTACCGAAAGAGGTTTGTGAAACTATTTTAAACTTATAAACTTTATGAACTCACCAACCGTTGTGTTGACTTGATCTTTTTACATGCTTTCTCAGGTGAAGAACAGGTTTAAGCATAAGCTCTTGGATTTACATACTAGGCTGCCCAGATAGAGGACCTAGTAGACTTTTGGGAAGCACAACTTTTGTTGATGAAAAACATTATTTTGATATCTTGCACATATACAAGATATAAACATTTGATTCTTTTGGTTAGGTTTACTTAGTTAAATTGCATAACATTGCTATTGTAATTTAACTTTGTAATCCTATATATCATTTGATTGTGCTTTAGTTATTCTTAAACGTTGATCATCATGATTATCACCCACGATATCACGCCCCGGGAACCTTCCGCCCGACGGGGACTCCGATCCAACCCCGCCGGCTCGGGGTGTGACATGGATGATTAGGGTTTGTTGAATGGAAGATGGCTTCATGGTTTGAAGGTGGCGGCTGCCATTGTTTGGGTGTGGATTTTGTATTCATTGCTTGCAAGTGATTGTTGATGATGATGATGTATTAAGCCGATTGATGTTGGTTTATTACATTTGAACACATGATGGGTGGATTGATGCCATTTTACTCCTTTAAATGGAAAATTAACTCACCTTTAGAGATTCTTGGTTTTTGGTCTCTAAGAAGTGGTCTAATGGTGTATTACATGCTTATGATTAGTACATTTAGAAGAGTTGGTGGCTTTATATTCATTTTTTTTGACTGAAAATTCCAAGTGGTTAGGCCGATTATCATGGTGATGGTGGCGACAATCTTAAGGATAACTAATCATGGTGGTGTTTTTTGGTAATCATGGGTTCATATTATCATTGTGATGGCTGCATGAGGTTGGAGGGGGTTGGATTGTATGTTTGTTCACGGCAATATCTTGGTGTTAATCTATTCATTTGGGTTTACATGGATGTATGTTGCTGTTTGGTTTTTGAACCGGCTATTGCTTGTATTGGGTGCGGCGCATGGTGTTTGTATGTGTGCATGCAATATGGGTTGCATGTGGGGGTGGCTCTCGGCTTCAAGATGGCAACATTTGCTTGTTGCCGATTTTGGGGTGGCATGGTGGTATTTTTTTGTCGATTATGATTATAAGGGATTGCAAGCTTTTGTGGTTGCCTACTATCATACTGTGATCGACTAAAAGGTTTATTGTTTGTAATTTGGTTGGTTGCATGGCTTTGGTTTCGGCATTATGGTACTTATGTTGTGCTTGCTTCAATGGATATATGGGGCTATAAATGTTTTTATGGCTGCCAATTACTTTCTCTTCATTGCGTGGTGGATTTGGGTTTGATGGATGGTATTGCATTTGGGCCATGACTAGTGTATTTGATGTACATGAGGAAGGATATGGTTAAATGATTTGCATTGCCTCATGTGTGTTAGTGTGTTGGTCTACGGCTTGTTTTGATTTGTTCCAACTTCCCTCTCTTTATGGTTATTCTTTCATTGATATTCATCAACATTTAAGTGGTTTTTAGTACGTGTTTTTTCTTAGTGGCCTTAGAAATGGGGGAGAAAGCACACCTAATTATGGGATTAGGTGGACGATTATTTGAATTAGTAATTGTTGGTTACTATCTTTCATTTGGATGTTGGGTCCCCTAAATGTGCCTCAGAAATGGGACGGGGATTGAACCATGTATGGGCATGGTTGATGAAGAGTAATGAAAGTTTGATAATAAGATTGGATTGGAGTTGGAGCAGTTTTGCTTATTTGGGATTACTAAACTCATTACATGTTTATTCTTAGAGTTAGTTAATTCCTTGTTTTATTTTGGCCTGTGTGCCGGGTTGTTTGTTTCTTGCGGTTTCCCCCCTCTTTGGTTAAAATGTCCTGGAGGGGGGGAATGCGTTTTGTTTGTAACATCTATTCTTTTTTAATAAAATTTGCCAAGGCATTGCCTTTTTCAAAAAAAAAAAACCCTAAACCCAAAACCCAAAACCCAAAACCCTAAACCCTATCTTTCTCTCATTTGTGTTTTTTTGTGTGTGTTTTCCAAGGTGAAACTCTCTCTCGGCCGAACCATCTTTTTTTCCAAAATTCTTTCTCTCGGCAATTCGGATCCTTTGTGGTTCGAAGATTGATGATAGGTTTCTTGATTCAATCAATCATCATTTAGATTTGATAGCATCCAAATGATGAAACCAATCGGCCATGTGGCTGTTACCCGAATTCAGTGTGAGTTCGGTGTTAGGGAACCGAGTTCAAGAAAATTGGAAGGGGGTGGGGAATACGGGATTGAATCTCACAACAATAATGGATGATTCTTGCTAATTGATTCTTTGTTTTAGAAAACCGATTCACCTATTAGAGATTTTTGATTTATGAATCTCTAAGAATTATTCATATGGTGTAGTAATTGTTATTCGGTTAGTATAAACAAAGAAGATTGCGGCTTTTGTTGTTCATTATCAAACCAATTTGATTTGATGTTAATCGATCCATCCTCTTGTTTAGGGTTATCGACTAAATAAGTTGTGGATTGTTACCCATGTTCATTATTTATGAATTATGGTGCTAGACAATTTGGAAAATGTTAATCATAAACATGAATGAGAGTTATGATCCGTTCATGCACGTTTCTTCTTATTATTTGGATCGTGACACTTTGCTATGGATGTTGGGTTTGATTGTGATGGATGTTTTATGTTGGCTTATGTTTTGTGGCTGAATGATTGATGGATGTGGTTACTTGTTGATTATGATGAGTTTTTGTCATTGAATGGGTGGCCGATTCAATTCATTCTCGGTCGTATCCTTTGTTCTTGTGTATTCTCGGTCAATGTTCTTGTGTATTATCTCACCCATAGCTTGATTTTGTTTTTTTGATCTTGCTAGAGATGGAATTATGGGTGTATTCAATGAATCATTGGATGGTTGACTTGGAATTAGCAAAAACGGGGGAGGTGGGGGTTGCGGCCGGGTAGGGTTTTCTTGTTGATGGTGTTGTTGCATGGGTTTCATGGTCGGGAAGGATGCGGCTGCTTCTTGATTTTTTGCTTGGTTGAGATTCATGAATGGTGTTTGTCGAACATGGGTGGCCGATGGGTTTTACGGGGCTGCATATATTGCGGCTGCTTTCTTTTTTTCTATGGCAACATGTTGCGGCTGCTATCATGATTAGGGTTTTTAGTAGACTATGTTTGTTGCTACATGATGGTGAGGATGATTTTGGGTTTGCTTTGTGGCCGTAAATTTTGGTTCCATGGTTTGCGGTTATTAGGGTTTCTTGTGTTGGATGATTTTATGGTGGCCGAAGGTTTGATGCTGGAAAATTTGTTGCGGCTGAATAGTTGGAGGTTGGGTTTGAAATGGCCGAACCAACTTCTATGGATTGCACTAAGGTGGTGGATGTAATTGTTTTGGAGGTTGTTTGCTTGTATTATGCTGAAGGTTTTTTTCTTTGTCGTGCATGCATGGGTGATGATGGTATGTTGTTGTTCATCCTTGAATGATGATTCGGTGCCAAGTGGGTGTGCATGCATGGGTATGATATTGCATGTGGAGGATTGGGTATATTGTGACAGTTTTGAGTGTCTATTTCTCGAATTATTCATGTGATGATTGTATGGCAATATGTTTATTCTTCTTATGACAAGGGGGCTACATGTTAATTGGAGTGGCTACTGTTTGTTGTTGCTCAAGATTGCGGTTGCCATCAATTTTTTGGTGGTAGAAGATTGTCTTTTGTTGATTGCATGTTGGCCTAAGTATCCAAGTGGTTTGGTCGTAACTCATGTTGATGATTATGGCAACTTAAATGGTAACAAATCATGGTGGATATTTATTTTTTGGACGTGATATGATTTGGGATTGCATGGGATTATTCTTAAAGTGGTTGCAACTACATGCACGGGGGCTACATGTTATTACATTGTGGTTGCTATTCATTTTAGGTGGTGGATACATGGATTGTTTGCATGCATATTTCGTTGCATGTGCATATGATTTGGATTGCTTGGTGTTTGATCACATATGTTTGGTTAATTGGCATTATGGATGGAATACATGGTGGCCAAATTATTCTTGGTTGGTTGCATATGTGATGAAACTATAGTTTATTTGGAGCTTTAGGTGCATTGGGTTGGATTGTGGATATATACTACCTATGGGTGGTGGATGTATTTTTTTGCTCCATGTTTTTTTGTTTTGATTTGTTCTGTTAAAGGCTTGTGTGCCTTTTACTTGTTTTTTTGTTTATGTCGGTTCCCCTCTCTATGTTAAAATGCACTGGAGGGGGGGGGGGATGCGATTTGTTTGTAACATCATTTATAGTTAATAAAATTTGCCAGGGCTTGCCCTTTTTCAAAAAAAAAATAAAAAAAAAATAAACCCTAAACCCTAAACCCTAAACCCTAAGCCGAAATTCAACTCAAGTTTTACTCCTATAAAGATGCTGGAACACATGCCGATCCATTTCAACTACCAACCAGGAGTGTCGACGAGGAGTATCAACAGGAAGATCCCAAAACGGAAAATGACCCTCAAGACTCTTCAAAAGGAAGGACTACTGGAGAGCTTATTGATTAACAAGCAGCGTCGGAACATTCCAGGTTTAACCACTGATTTTGCTCTTCGTAAATCCATGCTAAATGTAAATCCTATAAGGTTGATTGAATTCAAAGCCCAAAGGAATAGCCAGTCTGAAGATAGCCCGAATAATCATCATGAAAAGGATAAAAATACAACAGATAAGGAGGAGAATCACCCAGTTAAACAAAATAATGTTTCTTATGTTGACATGGTGAATGGTCAAGCGCACAAAGATATTCAGTCTAAAATCCAGTATTATCAGCCTGTTATAACACATGATGGGCAAAAAGTTGTTGTTATGGAACCAAAGGTTATTCAGCAAGCCACGATCACTTACAAGAACCTTCTTTATGGATATTTTTTTGGTGCTAACCCATCGCTTGCCTTTGTGAGATTCAATCTAAACAGGATGTGGAGGCAGTATGGGGTTCAGGAAATATCGTATAATGGGGCTGGAATTTTCCTATTTAAATTTGAGACGGAGATGATGATGCAAGAAGTTCTTGAATTAGGGCCCTGGATTGTAGGGAATATCCCTTTATGTTTGAGGAAATGGGAAGCAGGTCAGTGTATGCTGAAAGAGAACCCTAAATCTATTCCTATATGGATCCTCTTGAAAAACCTCCCACTTGAACTATGGAACACGGAAAGTCTTTGCAGGACTGCTAGCTGTGTGGGAAACCCTCTCACTTTTGATAAAGTTACCAAACTGAAATGTAAATCCATAGATGAGATGGGCGGTTTTGCCAGGATACTTGTTGAAGTAAATATTGATTGCTCCTTCCCAAAAACAATTAAAGTGTGCTATCCAATGGTGGGCAATATGCCAGGGAAAAGCATTGATATTGAAGTTGAATATCAGGCCAAGCCATCCACTTGTCAGTTCTGTAAGGTTTTTGGCCATACACAGGATCAATGTTCAAAGCTCAACACCAAAGAACCTGCTAAGAAGAATGAGGATCCTAATAAGATGCATGGGGGCAAGGAAGTCAAATGGATGATGATGGGTTTACGAAAGTTGTATATAGGAGGAACATGGGAAGGAAGGAGCAATTTCAACCAAAGCAGTTCAATAAACCTTCTAACACCAATGCCAAAGGATATATAAGGAACTTGACTAGGAAAACCAAAGAGGATGGCTTGTTGCAGCAGGGTATGGCCACTGGAAATCAAGCTAAAGGACATAATAAGGAGATGCATCAACAACCTGAGAATATCTCACAATCTAAAGGAAGTGATAAAGTTGGGAAAAATTACAATCAAAATCAGACACCAAATGTTGTGAAGGCCAAACAGTCATTGAAGAAAACCTATCATGTGAAAGAAACAAGCAATCGATTTGTCTTATTGGACCAAGAAGGAGATGAGCTGTTGCAAGACATTGAGACTGGTGAGCATGAAAAAGAAAGGAATGGGGAGCAATCCATACACACCAAATGGCATAAGGATCAAGCTGAAATGTTGGATAAATACTATTATGACCATCTTGATGCTGCCCAAAAGGGGGAGGCTTTACACTACATTACCGAGAAGGAGACCCCTTCGAAACAAGTTCTCAAATCATGGAATATGTCTCTGATCCAATACTTTCATGATATGTGCAATGTCTATGGGTTTGTTGCAGGAGCTAAGGCTACTAGGAAATACTCTAAATCTGTGTATTCAGATGAGGAGTCCGATGAGTATGCAAGCTTGGATGGCATGACACTGGATAAGGATGTTGAATCTGAAAATGATGGCACGGCTCGATTTATGAAGAGTGCTGATTTGGATGCAGGAATGGGGGATGCCATCCCGACTGAGAATTGCACTTAGGAATTTGTTTTCCTATCCTTGTTAGTTTTTTTCGTGTATGGCGTTACAAATTCTTACTTGGAACACTCGGGGTATTAGCAACTTTATAAGGCAGAATGAAATTAAGTCGCTGATTAATGACCATCAAATTTGTGTTTGTGGCATCTTAGAAACTCATGCTTTGGCTACAAAAATGGAAACGATTTGCAATAATCTTGTGAAAGATTGGAATTGGCTATCGAATTCATGTCATTGCCCTAACTGGACCCGCATTGTTGTGGGATGGAATCCTAATCTGATTGATCTCATGATGCTTCATATGACTGACCAAGTTGTTCACTGTTGGCTTAAACCCAAAAACAGTCATAAGGGCTTTTTCTGTTCTTTCATTTATGGCCAAGTTAGGATGTATAAGAGGAGACCTATGTGGGAAGAGTTAAAAAGGTTTTCCAGCACTATATCCTCACATCCGTGGGTTGTCTTAGGTGATTTCAATGCAGTGTTGAACCCATATGATATTTCTGTTGGGCAATCCAATTGGACTTTGGCTATGGAAGACTTCCAAGATATGTGTATGCAAGGAGGACTGGAAGATATTCCTTATACAGGTATAAGATATACCTGGAATCAATCCCCGGGCAAAATACACGGATTGCAAAAGAAATTGGATAGGATTTTGGCTAATGCAAACTTCACAACTCAATTCCCTGCTGTGAAGGCTAAGTTCCTCCCTTATTTGTCCTCGGATCATGCCCCTGGAATCCTCACCATGCAAAACATCAAGGAACACTGGAAGCCCCGTCCTTTCAAATTCATGAACTACATTGCTTGTAAAGATGGCTTCAGGGATTTGGTTGCCAAAGAATGGGCAAAACCGGTGGTTGGTCATGCTATGTTCCGGGTCACACAAAAACTAAAGGCTTTAAAGGGCCCTCTTCGGAAGTTTGCTCAGGAACTTGGGAAGCCATCTTCAAAAGTTCAAAGGCTTAAAGAGGAATTATGCAGGATACAAAAGGATGTGGATGCTTTTGGCCATGATAGTGAATTAAGACATGAGGAAGTTGCCTATGCAAAAGCTTACAAACAGGTCTCCCTAGATGAAGAAAAACTTTTGAAGCAAAGAGCAAAGGTCACATGGCTTAAGGAAGGTGATCAAAACTCCAAATACTTCCATAATGTGATTAAGGTGCGACAAAGGAGAAACAAAATCACTGATGTGGAGGATGAAAATGGTGTGAGCTATCATGAGGATGAGGTGGCACATCAATTCATTGATTACTACAAGAACCTATTGGGGAAAGAGGATTTCTCCCCTCCTATTATGGACGCGCTGAATCTGTTCAAGAACAAGATCCCCTCTCAACTTGCAGACCATATGGTTAGGGAAGTTTCTACGGAAGAGGTTAAGGCGGCGATGTTTAGTATTGACAATGAAAAGGCCCCGGGGCCTGATGGGTACACTTCTAAATTTTTCAAGGCCACATGGGATATTACTGGGGGAGAAATTACGGAGGCCATCAAAGATTTCTTCTTTAATGGCCAACTGCTCAAGCAAGTTAATACATCTATTATATCCCTGGTCCCAAAAATACCACAACCTAAATTGGTTAAAGACTACCGGCCAATTGCCTGCTGCAATGTTCTATACAAGTGCATCAGCAAAATCATTTGTGAACGGATCAAAATCGGTCTAGATCACATCATTAATGAGTGCCAGAGTGCTTTTGTCCCTGGGAGAATGATATGTGACAACATTTTACTCACACAAGAATTGGTTCGGAACTACCACCGTAATAGGGGGGAGCCAAAAGTGGCTTTGAAAATTGACATCCAAAAAGCCTATGATACTGTCAACCATAACTTTATGCAACAATGTCTCTTAGGCTTTGGATTTCATCCATGCATGACTGAATGGATAATGACGTGTGCCCGAACAGCAACATATACTATTAATGTCAATGGGAATGCCCATGGGTTTTTTCAGGGCTGCCGAGGCCTTAGGCAAGGTGACCCAATGTCTCCTTATCTTTTCACCTTAGTAATGGAGGTTCTGAATCTAATGCTGAAAAGGAATAGAGCACAACACTAGCTTCAAATATCATTGGCGATGTAAAGAATTGGAAATCACACACTTGTGTTTTGCGGATGATCTTATGATGTTTTGTGGTGCCACCCCAGAATCTGTTAGAACCCTTCAAGAGGGCCTTCTTGAATTTGGTACAGCTTCTGGTTTAAAACCAAACTTAAGAAAAAGCACCCTCTACTTTGGCAATGTTAGGCCAACGCTGCAACAACAGATCCAAGATATCCTTCCTTTTCGTGTGGGAACCCTTCCTGTTCGTTATCTTGGCGTTCCTCTTCTGGCCAAGAGGCTTTACTCTAAGGATTGCTATGTCCTTGTTAACAAAGTAAAAAAGCGAATAAATGATTGGAACAATAGATTTCTCTCATTTGCAGGTAGGTTGCAGTTAATTAGATCGGTTATATCCTCTATGCAAACGTACTGGGCCACAGTCTTTACACTGCCTTCAAACATTATTGATGATATTGAAAAGCTGGCGAGGAAGTTCCTTTGGACTCAAATGGATAGTGTAAAAGGGAAAGCTCGAGTAAGCTGGAAAGAAGTTTGTAGACCGAAAGACCAAGGGGGTTTAGGCATAAAATCGTTGAAGGCCCAAAATGTGGCCTTAATGTCTCGGCATGTTTGGAATATTTTCACTGGGAAAAACTCAATATGGGTGCGTTGGATCTCACAGCACAAGCTACGTGATCATAACTTCTGGGAGGTCAAGATTGATGATGGCTCTACTTGGAGCTGGAGAAGTATTCTAAAATATCGAAGTAGCATCAGACCTCATGTGAGGAAAGTGGTTGGGGATGGACGTAACACATCGATCTGGTATGATAATTGGCACCCGCTTAGCCCTTTGAGTGAATTTATCACTCCGCGTGACATTATTCGTACAGGTTCTACTTTGCAGGCCAAAGTGGCAGAAATTATTCAAGATGGGCAATGGAAATGGCCGGCTGACCTTCTTAACAAGTATAGTTGCCTATGTGATTTTCCTCCCCCGATCCTCATTGCAAACAAGGCTGATGCTACTATTTGGAAAACTAGTGAGGGCAAGGAGACTGTGTTCTGCACAAAACAGGTGTTTGAGGACATGAATAGTAGAAATTTGAGTGTTCCGTGGTACAAAGTGATTTGGTTTAGCCAAAACATTCCTCGACATGACTTCATATTGTGGCTTGCTATTCAGAGACGCCTTCTCACACAGGATAGGTTCAGGACAGGGAGAATAGAACTATGTTAAATTGCGCCTTTTGTGAGGCACAACCAGATAGCCACAACCACCTGTTCTTCCAATGCAGCTACCCGAGATCTATATGGAAAGAAGTCAAGCAACTTGCGAAGATGGGAAGGACTCCTGGCTTGTGGATAGAATGCATTGCGTACATGGCTTCCCTTCCAAATAACTCCACAGTTGATAGTGTCATCCGTAGATTGCTAATTGGTGCTACTATATATTACATTTGGCAAGAAAGGAACTTCAGGATGTTTCAAGGGAAGAAAAGGAACAAGGATAACCTCATTCGAGTCATCAAGGATGATGTTCGTGCAAGGCTCCAAGGTCTTCAATTTCGAATCTCACCTCAGACCATTCAGGCCGGTAAAGATTGGGGTTTCAAAGTTATGGCGCCTAACAAAAAACATGCATCACAAATGGATGGTGACTAAGAAGGATCGATACCACAAATCCATGAAGATGGAGGTACTGAATGGCTTCAGGAGGTACTTTTATATTGATCCTTTATTTGCTAATTCTGTGCAGGTTATTTCAGGTTCCCAAGTACACTATTGTGAAGGCTGGATCGTGAATGATCGTACAAATGATTGGGCCCAAGGGACTGCTACTTGGATTCTTATTATTGTTCTTCCTTGCATGAGCAAAAATGCATATCTGTTAAAAACGAGTGACAAGCATAATCATCTTTGGGAGTGTGTTTGGGAGGGGACTCTGGCTGTGCACACACTGCACCCAGATTTAAGAAAATTTTAAAATAACCAATAAACTCTACATTTTGGTGGGGTATGGGCTTAAGGGGAATCACATTCTGTTGGTGAGATGGACGGGTTTGGTTGGGTGGGGGGCTGGTACACTGTGCACACACCTCACCACCTTCAAGAGTGTAGAGATACATCCCATGAGAGTGTGTGTTAAGATTTACATTTTCTGGGAACCATCACAAGGGGGGTTCTGGTTGGTACATCTTGCACACTTGGCACTCTGCTTTCGGGAGATCATGACACCTCAACAAACCAATCTGGACCAGAGGGTTTGGCTATACGGGAATTAACAATGTTGGAAGTCTATATTTTTGGGAGCCACAGATGGGATGGTTTGGGATGGCGGGGAAAAGTTATAACCATATGGTGAGATTTGGGGAAATGGTAGGTTGGGGGATGGTACACTTAACACACGAGGCACCATTTTTTCGAGTGTTGAGCAATATTGTATGAGTGTTAGAGAGAACAATCAAAACTTTTGGGAACCGTTATTGGGAGGGTACCAGGTTGGTACACTAAGCACACCGAGCACCCAGTTTTCGAGAGGCATCCATCTTGGGTTTACTTTTTTTGGGAGGGTACAACATGGGGGTATGAGTGATTCTGGTGAGAACTATGTTCGGGAAATATTGCGGGAAGGGAAACCGGTTGGTACAAGTATCACACCATGCACCACCATCAAGAGTGAGGGATTTACTAACATGAGTGTTGGAGTGCCAATATACCATCTTGGGAAACATTTCTGGGAGGGATACAGGTTGGTACCCTTTGCACATACAACACACTGCTTTCGTGAGGATTATACTTTGCAGGGATACATTCGGAATATGGAACAGAAGAGAAGATTGGCTCGATCAAAAAAATGGATTTGGGATAACCATATGTTGCATGGTAACAACCAAAGGCGAAATGTATACATGTATGGAAAGGAGCAAGATGGCGCTCGAACCCAAAGATGCTGCAACAGATTGACTAATTCTAGAGATGGTAATTATGGATTGTTTACGAGCATAGATGCACACCAAGGCCACACAAGGCAATACATGAGGAAAAAAGAGGATCAAGATTCTACTTTGCACGTGACCACGAATAAATGGGTTCCTAACCTTGGAAACCATACTTATGTGGACATGCATGGGTATTACCATTGGACCGACATAGTTATATGGGGTGCCTATGCATGGCTTTTGTCTTGCATGGCTAAATATGGAAGCACGATTTGGATTCTTCATGATATGGACAAAGTACAAAAGGATATCAAGAACTCAGCTACTAATTATGGATATGACTACGGGCCTTAGTAATTACATGGGTTGGGAGGCCATGTTATTTTTGCTACTATTCAGTGGGTTTTCTTTTGTCATGGACATCACTTAGTTTGTTTTTTCTGTAGGGTAGGTTACTTTTGCCAAGTGCAGTAACCTATGCCTTTTCCTTGTATTCTTTTATTCTTTTTAATAATATTTGCCAAAGCTTAGCCTTTTTCAAAAAAAAAAAAACCCTAAACCCTAAACCCTATGTGTGGATCTTTCTCTCATTTGTGTTTTTTTTGTGTGTGTTTTTCAAGGTGTAAATCCTCTCGGCCGAACCATCCTATTCTTCTTCTTTTTTTTTCTCTCGGCAATTCGAAGTCTATGTGATTTCGAAGATTGATGATAGCTTGCTTGATTCAATCAATCATCATTATGATTTGATAACATCATAATGATGAAACCAATCGGCTATAATGGCTGTTACCTGATTTCTCTTGATTTCGGTGCTAGGGAACCGAGAAAAAAGGGAGTTGAATGGGGTGGGGAATACGGGTTGGATAATCACAACAATGATGGATGATGTTTGCTATTTGATTCTTTGTTTGGAAAATCGAATTCACCAATTAGAGATTTTTGTTTTATGAATCTCTAAGAATCATTCATATGGTGTAGGAAATGTTAATCGGTTACTACAACAAAGAGGATTATGGTTTGTGTTGTTCATTATCAAATCAATTGGGATTTGATGTCAATCGATCTATCTTCATGTTAAGTGTTATTGACTAAACATGATGTGGATTGTTACCCATTTTCTTTAGTTAGATTATGGTGCTAGACAATTTGGAAAACATTAATCAAAACCATAGATGAGAGATTAGATCCGGTCATACACGTTTATTGCAATTATTTGGATCGTGATTGTTTGCTTTGATTAATGTTTGCTTGTGGTTTTTTGTTTCTCTTCGTGGCCGATGGTATTTGCTGATGTTACGATTAGGGTTTTCATGCATGTTGGATGGTGCGGTTGCTACATGTTGGGCATGCATGTTGATTCTTCACATGGACATGGGATTACATGTATGATGATATGTGGTTGTGATCGATCATTACATGATGGTGTGGATTCTTGGATATTGCATGTTAGCTGTAGGGTTTGTTGCGGCTGCCAATGTCATATGGGATGCATCTCTATCGGCTATATCCTAATTATTGCCAAGATTGATAAGATTTCTTGTTTATTTATCACCACATAGCTTGATTTGGTTTTTTGATCTTGCTAGAGAAGAGATAATGGGTGTATTACATGAAATAAGGAGTTTTTGATTTGTTTTGGTAAATCGGGGTGGTTGGTTCGAGATTCTACCCAAGGTGGTTATTGGTTGGCTGAACAAGTTTTAAGGTTATGCATGCATGTTATGGTTTACTGGCTAGTTTTGGTCGATGCATGGGTTACTTGTATTGGGTTTATTTGATTATGTGGGATGCTACTTGAGTCTGGGTGGTTTTGGGTATGCATGTTAGCCGTAGGTGTCGGTTTAAATGGTTGCATATTTATGTTTGGAAGCTACAAGTTTTAATGTTGCGGCTACCATTAACCAAATGGTTACACATGCATGTTGATGGTTTACGATTGCTTGGTCCATCACTACTATAAAATTAGGCAATTGTCACCAAATTTTATCACCAAAATAAATGGTAGCAAATTTTGCTACTGTTTTCCCACCAAATGTGAATTAAAAGTATTTACTATCATACCGTAGCTAAGTGGTGAGAGATTTTATCTTTTTTTTTCTTTTGGTAGCAAAATGGTAGGTAAAAAATTAAATAGTAATTTGCCACCATAACAACGGTGGCAAAAAAGAAGAAAAAGAATTGGGGAGCGGGAACTGGGGAACACTCGTTAAAAAAAGCGGGGCTTATTATTGTTAGCTGGGCTTATGAAAAACAAAATAAAAGGGACGCCATGGGAGACACGTAGGAACGAGCATGAGCAGGAAAAGTAGGGTTTCATTTCAATTTTCCATTTGAGTGTGGGAGAAGCTAGGAAGGCGGAACGCCACGGGAGACGCGGTGGAAACGAAACGCCATGCCTGATGCTTCGATTCTTCTTCTAGCCTCTTTGAATTTGATATATGTTCTATTGCAAACAAAACCTAAATCATTTTCCCTCTTCGTATCCCAGCAGTTTCATCAATTCTCGCTTCTCATTCGCCTACAACTTCATCTTCTCCGATTTTTGCTGTAAGTTATCTTCCGTTACAAGCTTCAAAATCTGTTGTTTCTTTGAAATTCATTTTAAATTTCGATGCCAATTACAATCACAGGAAAGTCGTTAGGTTTATAAGTATTTTAAATTCTATGTGATGTCTGCAACAGAGGGCTTAGGTTTAGAAGTATTTTAAAGAAATTTTATGTTGTAATTTAGATTTATTGATGCATTTTGGATCTGGTGCTATAAGGTTGAAGTTCTCTGCTATTCCAGTTTCCATTTCTTTGATTGTCCCAAAGTTATAGTAGAATTCTTTTTCACTTTTGATTAGCCTGTTGATAAAAATTTGAGTGCGGCAATCATGATAAAAATTCTGATGCAACCCTAATTCATGTTAAAGCAACTCTGTTGTTTCATAATTTGTATTGCCCTTTGTGATAAACAGGAGCACTATTGTGTCGGCATTATCTTTAACTCTTTAAGCTTGTATCAGAATTAGTTTGAATGAAGTAATCTGCATCAAATCTGGTTAAAATAAACGACACAACCGTAGCAAAAGTTGTTGAACAGTGAACAGGTTCGCTTCCTTTGTGCTTCCTCTGCTACTCGATTCCTCTGTTTGATTTTACTAAGTTGAGTTATAGAGTCTCTAAAATAGCTGTTGGAGTCGCTGAACAGGTTAGATTCCTGATTATAATTTAGTAATTTGGTTTCCTTTGATTATTAGTTTATTTAATCTGAAGATGTTTGATTATGTTATTAATTTGAAGAGGTTAGATTATGTAATTTCTGATTCTAATTTGATCCCTTCTGCTTATTAATTTGATGAATTTAAATAGATTTGATTTTATGAGCACAAAAGTATTGAGTTAAAACGAAAGTCGTTGGCATGTGCATTATTGAATGTTGACAATAAAAATTTGCTCAATTGAACAAAACGTCTAGCAGTTAGAGGGGATGACTCAAGCAAACCAAATAATTCGAAATGCATCAACATCATTTTGCGATAAACTAAATGTAGTCGGCTCTTCTTTCAAAATGATGTTGATTATAACATTGATTGGGCAAGCTAAGTTGATGACATGAATATTATATTTTCTAATGTTTGTTTGCTAGGTACTACTACTAGTGCTATTACTATTTGTTAGCCATGTAATTATTTAATCCAAGTTTGAGAAGTTAATAGGTCGTGTATGTAAATAGGTTAAACATTTGTTTGTGTTTAAATATGTAACATGTAATTACTAATAAGCGGCATGCTTCTTGATTGATAAACATATGTAACTAGTAAATTTTACTCATGGCAAAGTTATTAGTAGGGTATGGGGAGGTTGAGATCTAGGGATAAAGAGATATGCTTCTTGATTGATATAATTGTATGCAAAAGTCCAGACTATATAATTGATTCTAGAATTGGCAACATGGTTGGAGGTTGCTCTTTTAATTTATGGGTTGAACCAGACCAGTTGGGTCAGGTTGACCCGCAAAAGCTTTCTTATCATTTTTGTAATTTCTTTAGATAAGAACAATATAGGAGATCGCATGCATTTAAATATAGACTTTGGTCTGTTTGGCAGGGGAAATATTGATGAAATTTTGTTAACAGTGTTCAAGTTTTGATTATTTCATCAAATTTGTATGTTGTTTGCAGATATCCATTTGAGTTTTGGTGATATTAGTGTGATATTTGATGTTTAAGCACTCAGTGTGTAATTTCTTTTTTTATGATTTATGATTTTTTTTCCTTCTAATTTCTGGTATATTAGTGGAAAAATCACAGGATATACACATAGAGGCTCAAAGTACCCAGACTAGTTAAAATTGGTGATAAGCTCCTCGCTTTTGTTAGCAATTGTGATATACAATGAAACCATAAAACTTGATGCATTAATCATAAACAATCACTGCTATATATAGGTGATGTTGATAAATTCACAGTCTTGGAGAACTTCTTTTATTTCAATGTTAAAGGTGTTTGTAGAGTATGTTGTGTTTCATACCCTGTTTTTGTGTGTCGTGTTAACATTTTGGTTGTTGTTAGTATGCCCTTTTATGTAGTTTTCACCTTTTTTTTGACTATCTCTAGGTTCAGATACATCATCTGCAAGTTTGCCATGAAGGGTCTTACACCATCTCAGATTGGTGTCATTCTTCGTGATTCTCATGGTATTGCTCAGGTGAACAGTGTAACTAGGACCAAGATTCTCAGAATTCTTAAAGCCTATGGTTTGCATTATAGCATTTTGGTTTTGCTTAAATATTATAATTTTTTAACCAGCTAGTTTGTGTTGTTTATATATTAACAAGGCTTGCTCCAGAAATCCTAGAGGATTTGTACCACCTGATCAAGAAAGCAGTTGCTATCAGAAAACACTTGGAGAGGAACAGGAAAGATAAAGATTCCAAATTCAGGTTGATTCTTGTTGAAACTGACCCATTAGTAGTGGTGTACAAACCGGTTTTTTTTGCCAAACTGGTTTGGGTTAGGAACTGGTCCGGTTTGGTGAATGATGGTCCTAAACCGGTTTGGGATGAACCCCATCAGTGGATGTACAACATAATGAGAAAAAACATCATCTAGGCTTGTCTTTGAAGTAAGGGCATGTTTGGGATTGCTTATTTAGTTTAAAAGGACTTTTTGTTAAAAGTGCTTACGAACTTATGACTTTTTGAAATGAAGTTTTTAAAAATATGTTTGGATTAGCTTTTATGTATGAAAAGGTAAAAAAATGACTTTTTAGTCATAAAAAGTTAAAAAGCCAAAAAAAGTAGCTTCTTAAAAATGACTTTTTAACACTGCTCAAAAAGTTAAAACTAAAAGTGCTTTTTAAATTACCAAACAACTATTTAACTTAATAACTTTTTCATTAAGTCAATAAGTTAAAAAGTTAATTTTGAATGGAATCCCAAACATGCACTTAGTAACAAACAACTATTTAACTTAATAACTTTTTCATTAAGTCAATAAGTTAAAAAGTTAATTTTGAATGGAATCCCAAACATGCACTTAGTAACCTTACTGATAAAAGTTACTAATATGAAGTTATTATTAGTTAAAATTGTTTTGATATATTTGAACAAGTCCATTTCTAAGTGGCGTTAATGACTCGACCGCACATGGCAAACATGATCCCGAGGTATGCTAATTTTATAATTTTTATGAATAATAAGTTTGAGTTTCATTCCATATGAGACTATGATTGGGTTATATTTGACTCATAACAATTTTTTGTTGATTGTTTGGTAGAATGAAAAGTTGAATGAGATTATCAAAGAGATTTTGAAGGAAAAAGAAGAAGAAAAAGAAATATTAAATGGAATTATTGCGAAGTTAGAGGCAGAAAAGGAAAAACACAAAGCAGAAAAAGATGCTATGAGCAATCGGATGTCAAAAAATTGAAGATATGTTGAAACTTTGGTCGATTGTTTAGACTTTTATTATGTTTGGATAGTTTGTATTTTGTTTGATGTTTAATTTTAGTTACTCATACTTAAGAAATTATGTTTAGAAGTTTATTATTTGGCATGTGGAATGAAATGATGTTTAGAAATTTATGTAAATATGAGTTTTTAGATGTGGCATGTAGAATGAAATGATCACAGGTGGTTTTATGGTAGAAAAATGATTATACAAGGTTTTGGTGGCAAAATGGTGGCAACTATATTTGAGGTTGGTGGCAAAAATAGGTAGCAAAATGGTAGCAACTAATATGGTGGCAAAATGGTAGCAAACTAATATGGTGGCAAAATGGTAGCAAACTAATATGGTGGCAAAATGGTAGCAACTAATATGTATTATGGTGGCAAAATGGTAGCAACTAATATGGTGGCAAAATGGTAGCAATATTTTTGACCAATAATTTGGTCGCAACATTCTGGTAGCAAAAAATATAATGGTGGCAAAATCGTGGCAATAGGTCATTTGCCACCAGTGTTTTTCCCACCACCTTTATGGTTGCAAATTGGTCTCAAAAAGGCAGTTGCCACCATTTTGCAACCATAATTCTAGTAGAAAATCCCTTGTTTTGTAGTAGTGCATGGTCATCCTTTGTATGGTATGGGGGCTTAAAGATAGATGTTGCGGCCGCCACCTAGGTGGTGGATGATTCTGGTTTTGATCATGGGGTTGCATAGATTGATTCTTTAGTTGCCAATTGGATTTGCATGTATGGGATTTGCATGTGGATGATTGGGTATTATGGGTTTGGATTGCTTCTTTATTGTTGGATTCTTCTGTTACTGACTATATTAAAAGGCAATATGTTTACTCAAGTTTGTCTTGGGTGGATTGCATGTTGGCCGAAGTATTCAAGTGGTTTGGTCGTGAATCATGTTGATGATGGCGGCAACTTTAATGGTAACAAACCATGGTGGATATCTATTTTTTGGTCGTGGTATGATGAAGGATGATGTTCATTGAGCTGCATAAAGGTTAAGGAATCCATTATTATTGGTGGTGGATGCAAATGCATGAATGTTGGCTGAGGGAATGGATGTGGTTATCCATTTGCCGAAATGATTACATGGGGCTTTATGCATGTTGCGGCTATGGTTTGTTTTTTTGCATAGTAGATTTGGATCTCTAATTGCATTGGGTTGATTGAGAATGTGGTTATGATGCATTGGAGGTTTATTGATTTTATCTTGCTGATTAGTGCATGGGATTTGATTTGCATATGGGTTGTTCTCATAAGTTACATTTAATTGGCATTATGTGTGGATTTACATGGTGGCCAACTTATTCTTTTGTTTACACTTGTGAGGCAATTATAGTTTGATTGGGATCTATAAGTACTTTGGGTTGGTTTGTTGATTTAGACTGCCTATGGTGGTGATTGTGCTTTAGATTCATGGCTTGTTTTTATTTGTTATGATTAGGGCCTGCGTGCCTATTTTAGTTGTTTTGTATTTCTTTATGTCGGTTCCCCCCTCTATGTTAAAATGCACTGGAGGGGGGGGGGGAGGCGATTTGTTTGTAACATCTTTTATATTTTTAATAAAATTTGCCAGGGCTTGCCCTTTTTCAAAAAAAAAAACCCTATGTGTGTGAAACTCAAGGTGCGATTTTTGAGAGACCAAGATCCACGGCTTTCTTCACCAAATCAAACGGATTTCTTCAGAGCATAGAAGATTCAAGCTTGCTGGAATTACTTAGCAGGTTTTAATCCAGTGGTTTTATGATCAAAACCATGGGAAAGTCGAGCAAGACGAGTAGAAACGGGATAGAGGATGGGAAACCACCAGATCCGGGGATACATGGCAAATTCTGGGATGACCAATCGGATAAAGATGATGAAATCGATCGGGAGACTGGGGGTAACAACATCCGACGAGGTTTAATCAAGAATCTGGCCGTTCAGAATCAGAAAAAGAAGCGTGGAAGCAATAAAGGTATGTGCTTTCGTGATAAAAATTACTACATGCAAAACGCACTGGGTAAGGAAAATATTCCTAACCAAGTAGCAGATAACCAATGTATTGATAATGATCCAAAGAGTGCTGATAACATCGGTTCCAATCTGGATGGAGGGGATCATGTTGAACCGACAAAAAACAACATACAACCTGGAACCATTAATAAGATCATTGTCGAACAGTGTGCTGATGATTGTGATATTCACGTTCTGCATGAGGTGAACACCCCCATGCAAAGCAAGGTGCAAAAATGTGAAATAAACAGAAACCCGGTTGAACACTCGGATGTGGAATCTTCGATGTATATGAACCCTGAGGGAGATTCTTCTCAAGGTTCGCATGAGAAAGATAACCCTACTGAAGCAGATAGTATAAATCCAGTACCTCTTAATGTTGTCATGCCAGATACGGGTGACATTCTCCATGATAGGGCCTGTAACCTCAACATGCAAACCAAAAGAAAGGGAGCTCATAATCTGATTAACAATGATGTAACAACCAATGTCAATGACAAATGGATCAAAGTAATTGATAAGAACGGATCAGTGAGACTGGAGAATAAAAGATATAAGAGAATGAATATCGCTGATTCTACTAAGAAGGAATCGTCAAGCAAGAGATTCTATAAGATATGGAGTTCAAAAAACCGAAGTGATAGTCGAAACATGCCTAAGCCTAACTTCAGTACGACTTTCAAACCGATCAAATTAATGGACACGTTGGTTATTGATGCAAGTTATAAACCGGGAACATCGAATCCTATTCGTCGATCCAAAAAACTGGATAGGAAGAAAACCCTAAGATCATTGATAAGAGAAGGGTACCGAAACCTACAAAGTGGTGGAAGAGAAGGCAGTCCCATCCCAGGGCTAACTGTAGATTTTACTCTTAGAAAATCTATGATTAGTTCTAGCCCCATTCGTTTGCTGGAATTCAAGGCTACAAAGGACCAATCTTGTGATGGCCTTGAGAAAATATCTCAAAATCAGGAGAATACTAATGAAGTTGAAATGGTGTCACCAAAAGACACAAATGTCAAAATGTCTTATACCGCTATGTTAAATGGAAAGGAAGAGATCAACTTTAAAGAAAAGATCCAGTTCTATCCACCAACAATCACACAAGATGGGCAGAAGGTGGTTATGGTTGAACCATTAATTGTCCAAAAGGCCCAAATAACCTATAAAATTTTTTTATATGGATATTTTGTCGGAACTAACCCCTCGATCGCATATGTTCGGTTCAACCTTAATAAAATGTGGAGACAATATGGAATTCAAGACATATCCCATAATGGATCAGGCATATTTCTCTTCAAATTTTCTGATGAGGCGAAGATGGCCGAGGTGTTGGATCTAGGACCATGGATAGTGGGTAATCTCCCCTTGTGTATCAAGAAATGGGAATCAGGAATGTCAATGATTAGAGAACCACCCAAGTCGCTTCCAATATGGATCCTACTCAAAAATCTCCCACTTGAGCTATGAGAAACGACCACCCTATGTAAGGCAGCAAGTTGCATTGGAAACCCTATCACCTTTGACAAGGTTACTAAAGCAAAATGTGGGAATGATGAGGCTATTGGAGGCTATGCCCGAATCCTTGTGGAAGTGAACATTGAATGCCCTTATCCCAAAACGGTTAAGGTCTGCTACCCAAATAATGGATGAATTCCCGGAAAAACACTCGACATAGAAGTGGAATATCAGTCAAAACCAATTTCATGCATGCACTGTAAAGTGTTTGGACATGCACAAGAGAAATGCCCACGTCAGGAAGCCACAAAAGTTGGGATCAGTCAAGTGAAAACCAAGGAACCTTTGCCTAATAGGAAGAACATACCTGATGAGGATGGATTTATACCAGTGGGGAATAGGAAAATGATGAATAGAACAAGGCCAAATCAAGGGACCACAGGATATCAAGGGAATAGCTATCAAGTTGATCGAGTTAACACACCCCACCCTCAGAAGTATCAACCAACAAAGAATCCTAACAGAGAGTCCGCCCCCATGGAACCACAAAACACCACCAATGACATGAGAACCAATCCTCAACCAAAGGACCACAACAGTATGAAGAAACTAAGGATTCCTGTAGGACAGAAGCAAAATGACAGAGAAAAAATCCAGAAGCAAAAGAATACCACCAATGGCAAGATCCATCTAAAAGAGACGGAAAATAGATTTATACTGCTGGATCAGGAGGATGAAGAGATAATACAACATGAGGTAGAATCACTGTCACCAAGGAGAGATAGGAAGGAGCATCGAAATGAGCACCCCAAAATCAAGGAACTGGATAAATGGCAGAAGGATCAATCGAGAACATTGAATAAATACTACTATGACCACTTGTCTGCTAAAGAGAAAGGAGCTACACTGGAATTCATCACTGCAAAACAGATGCCGAATGCTAAAACCCTAAAATCATGGTCACTCTCTCAGATTGGTTACTTCCATGACATGAGCGGGGTCTATGGATTTGTTGAAGGAGCTAGAGCTACCAGAAAGTACACCAAGTCTTATAAATCTGATGAAGATTCAGAGGATGAGGACAAAGACAATATGATGACAATTGATGAAGAGGTTGAATCTGAGACTGATGGCACAGGAAGACTAATGGCAGGGAAACACCCGAAAGGGCAACAAAGCTTGAATGAACAACCCAAGAATACAATGCCACAGGAAGACATTCCTTTGGCGGAACACTAACCCTCTATATGGATCTAAAAACTTTGGTGTGGAACATCCGAGGGCTGAACAGCATGACCCATCGGAAAAATTTGTCTGATTTACTTAAGAAACACCAGATCGGTATATGTGGAATTTTGGAGACTCATATGGTTCCAAGTAAGCTTAACTCGATTTGTTGTAGTATTAAAAGTGATTGGGAATGGACCTCGAATGCAGCACATTGCACTAATTGGATAAGAATATTGGTGGGATGGGATCCAAAAGTTATGGAAGTGATGATAATACACCAAACTGACCAGGTCATGCATTGTTTGATCAAACCTACTAATAGCCACAAGGAATACTTCTGCTCTTTTATCTATGGCCACGTTCGGACATATAAGAGAAGACCCTTATGGGAGGAACTAACTAGATTTGCTGCCACCATGGCCAACAGGCCATGGGTTGTAATGGGGGATTTTAATGCTGCTCTGGGGCCTGAAGATATTTCAATGGGACCTTCTGAATGGACTCTCGCCATGGATGACCTCAATGAAGCCTGTACAAATGCGGGCCTTAATGACATCAGAAGTTCGGGATTAAAACATACTTGGAACAAGACACCGGGGAAAACGAGCAGCATACAAAAGAAGCTTGATAGGATTATGGCCAATGTCACCTTTTCTACCCATTTCCTGAATGCTACAGCCCGTTTTCTCCCGCCACTAACATCAGACCATTCTCCTGGCTTGCTTATCCTCCCGGAAATTAGAAAACAGTGGAAACCCCGTCCTTTTAAGTTTATGAACTACCTTGTTACACAACCAGGATTCCAGGAGATAGTGAAAATGGAATGGGCAAAACCAGTCCGTGGTCATGCTATGTATCGTGTTAGCCAGAAGCTTAAGAGCTTGAAGAGCAGCCTTAGAAGATTTGCCACCCAAAAAGGGAAACCGGAACAAAGAGTGTGTAAGCTGAAGGAGGAACTTACTAAAATCCAAGAGGAAGTGGATAAATATGGTTACAACCAGACCCTGAGAGATGAGGAGAATGCATATCTGAAAGCTTTCAAACAAGCTTCAATTGATGAAGAGCTTCTAGTCAAACAGCGTGCAAAAGTTCAATGGCTTAAGGAGGGTGACCAGAATTCCAAATACTTTCATAGTGTGGTAAAAACGCGACAACAGAAAAACCATATAACCACTATTGAAGATGTAAATGGAATATCTCATGAGGGTGAGTCCGTTGCAAACACTTTTGTTGAATACTATGAAGGGCTTTTGGGCTGTATGGAACAAGTGGAAAACATTCCCCAACCAGAAAACCTTTTTGGCAATAAACTCCCGCAAAGGATGGCGGATGACATGGTTAGAGGTGTAACCAGGGAAGAAGTAAAGAAGGCTATGTTTAGCATTGATGGAGATAGAGCCCCTGGCCCAGATGGCTATACATCCACTTTTTTCAAGGCTACATGGAGTATTACTGGTGATGAGGTGGTTGAAGCCATCTGTGATTTTTTTGCCAATGGCAATATGTTAAAGCAAGTCAATGCTGCTGTCATTTCCCTCATTCCAAAAGGTAATAACCCAAAGACGGTTAAAGACTTTAGGCCCATAGCCTGTTGCAATGTGCTCTACAAATGCATCAGTAAAATCATTTGTGAGAGACTGAAACTAGGCTTAGAGTTAATTGTCAATGAGTGTCAAAGTGCTTCATCCCAAGGAGATCTATCAGTGACAACATCTTGTTAACCCAAGAACTGGTGCGTAATTATCATAGGAACCGTGGAGAATCGAAAGTGGCACTCAAAATTGACATCCAAAAAGCGTATGATACGGTTAACCACAGCTTCGTACAACAATGTCTCCAACACTTTGGATTCCACCCGTGTATGATCTTATGGATTATGACACGCCTACAATCGGTCACTTACACCATAAATGTCAATGGGGAAGTTCATGGTTTTTTCAAAGGGCAAAGGGGTTTAAGACAAGGTGCCCCAATGTCACCCTACTTGTTCACCCTTATAATGGAAGTCCTGAATTTGCTAATGAAGGAAAATATTAGACAGCACAACCAATTCAAGTATCATTGGCAATGTGAAGAGATGCAACTAACCCACTTATGCTTCGCAGACGATCTCTTCATGTTTTGTCATGTAGATACGGACTCAATTAAGCTGGTCCAGAAATCCTTAATGGAATTCAGTAACATATCGGGCCTGAAACCTAACATGGATAAAAGTACAATGTTTTTTTGGCAATGTTAGACCTACGAAGCAGCAAGAAATCAAAAGAATCCACCCTTTCAAAGTTGGCGCTCTCCCTGTTCGCTATCTAGGGGTCCCGCTCCTATCCAAAAGACTGTACTCAAAAGATTGTATGGTGCTTGTTAACAAAGTCAAAGCTCGAATTCTGGCATGGAACAAAAAATACCTTTCCTTTGCAGGCAGGCTTCAACTCATCAAATCTGTTATCTCCTCAATGCAAATTTATTGGGCTGCAGTTTTCACTCTTCCGACAAACATCATTGATAAGATTGAGAGATTGACTCGAAAATTCTTATGGACCCAGATGGACCAAAGCAGGGGCAAGGCCCGAGTCAGCTGGCATGAAGTCTGCAAACCGAAATACCAAGGGGGTCTAGGGATCAAATCTCTTAAAGACAGAAATCTGGCTCTCATGACAAAGCACATATGGCACATTGTGACCAACAAAAAATCCATATGGGTCAACTGGATGCACAGATACAAGCTTCGAAATGAAAACTTCTGGAATGTGAGAGTTAATGATGGTTCCACATGGAGTTGGAGAAACATTCTGGCATACAGACAAAAAGTGAGACCACACTTCTTAACGATCCTGGGGAATGGGGAAAACACTTCGGTATGGTTCGACCGATGGCATACTCTTAGTCCAATCATTGACATTATTTCTAAAAGAGACATACATAGGGCGGGGCTGACATTGGATGCTAAGGTTAGTGACATCATTACTGAGGGACGATGGAACTGGCCAGCTGACTTGGAAGAGAAATACCCATGTATAAAAGATTTCCCTCCCCCTATTCTTGTAAATGACAAGGCGGATACCATGAGATGGAGATCTGAGAATGGAAACCTGACACACTTTCAAGCCAAACAGTGTCTAATCGACTTAAACCCCCCAGGAGAAGAGGTCCCCTGGTACAAGTTGGTGTGGTTTAGTCAAAATATCCCGAGGCATGCGTTCATTCTATGGTTAGCGATTAAGCATCGGCTCCTCACTCAAGATAGGTTGCGAAGATGGAACAGAGACTGGAACCTCACTTGTGTGTTCTGTGAGAGACAAAAAGATTGCCACAATCATCTTTTTTTCCAATGCAAATACCCTCGTATGGTCTGGAATGAAATAAAAATCTTAGCCAACATTGATAGAACTCCCGCTCTATGGTCAGCTTGTGTTCAACATTTGGCTACACTCCCTAACACATCTACTATTGATAGCATTATCAGAAGATTATTAATGGGAGCTGTGATCTACTTCATATGGCAGGAGCGCAATCTTAGAATGTTTCAAAACAAAAAACGTTCAGTGGGGGAGCTGGTCAAGATCATTAAAGCTGAAGTACAAAATAGACTTAAAGGCTTGAGGATATACAACACCCCGAACACGATCAAGGCTAGTAAGGAATGGGGATTCCAACTGATTGACAAGGCCTGCAACCGTGCCACAAAAGGGAGAGATGAAAATGTATCAAAAGATATGCAAACAGGACGGCAAGACAACCAGTAGCATGGCATACGGGAACCCGAGTAGACGGTCTAAAGTTTGGGACCATGGAGAGATAACAAGGAGCGATGGCAAAGAACAAAGGTTGATTTTTAGTAATACCAAAGAGCACGCAGGAGGACATCCAGTCATATCGGAAGCTTGGAAAGGAATGCTTAATGGAAAAACATTGCACGGGAGGGAAAACGGTACCAACTATAATTTTTCTATATACAAATGCTGCTTTGGATGGTGTAATTGCAGGTACCTAGATGAGGGAAAGAACATGAAAAACATGAAGGCAATGAGGGGAGACTGGAAAAGCACGCTTGGAGCCAAAGGACGACCAAATGAGGAAAAGCTTGGCTACCAATCAAAGGGCCCACAGGATATAACAGGTACATCTGGTAAGGATCTGAATTTTAAATGGGAGAATTTGGGCTGGAATGTACAAGGGGATTGGGTATATATCAAGGATAAAACTGAGGGACAACATGGCGGGGGTTTTGGTAATAGCTACACAAAACACATTTTTCAGTGTTGTAACATGGATGGGAATGATGGTCTGATGGTGAGACTGAAAGGGCAGACCGGGATGGGGATTGGCACACGGTACACACAAAGCACCACCACAAAGAGGGTTGAGAATTCCATATCTAGAGTGGGAGTGAATCACACAAATTCCAGGGAACTGATAAAGGCTGCGAATCTGGTTGGTACACGTTCCACACACCACACCCTGCTTTCGAGAGGTAAATACCAGGCATGCAGGCTTACTCAAAGTGGGAAAACTAGGGAAAGGGAAAAATGGGCAAATATTCAAATGGTGAGATATTACGGGCAGGTAGGGAGGGGGGATGGAACACAAAACACACATAGCACCACCATCAAGAGGGATGAGTTTATTACTATGAGAGTGTGTGTTAGCTTAGACTATATCCGGGACACATTGATGGGAGGGAAACCGGTTGGTACACCTCACACTCCTAGCACCTTGCTTTCGAGAGGAAATTATCAACTTTGCATGTATATAGGGCATGGGAAAGGGGGGGATGCGATTGCTTGTAATAGGCAACAAGATGGTAAGGATTATCTCTGGGAAACCTTGATGGGCGGGAAACAGGTTGGTACACAGAGCACACTTAGCACCACCATCAAGAGAGGGGATTTTCTAACATGGAGAGATAGTGTGATAATTTCTCAATCCGGGAAACATCATTGGGAGGGATACAAGTTGGTACTGAATGCACACACCACACCTTGCTTTCGTGAGAATGTTTCTTTGCAGGACTTTTTCACATATTTGGACAAGAAGTATGTTTTGAATGGGACTACATTTCGGCTAAGGAAAAGCTTTGCTGGTCACGAGAATAACCTTCGACAACTTGATCAAACTCACGGCCAAGACAAACAAGGGAATCGGGTTCTAGAGGAATGCAAGGGACGAAAAGCAAAGGGGATGCATAATCTCCATGATATGCATAAAATCACATTGGGAACTCTTGTGCATGAAATTTACGTATGCATGGATGTGCATGAGTTTGAGAACTTTATTTTATGGAAATACATCACTTTTATCCTTGTGCAAGATTGGAAGGATTATCACCGATGGAACTTTTGAAGACTTCTAGCCATGATCAATGATACTTTGCATTTTGATTTAAGGAACCTCATGTGTATGGGTTGGGGATTTATGTGGTTTTACATGTTATTTAGTGGGATGTCGTGTTTGACGGATATTACTTAGTTTTCTTTTCTTGGGTAGGTTCCCGCATGGTGGTTCCTACGCCTCGTTCTGTATTCTTTCATTCTTTTTAATAATATTTGCCAAGGCACTGCCTTTTTCAAAAAAAAAAATAAAAAATAAACCCTAAACCCTAAACCCTATCTTTCTCTCATTTGTGTTTTTGTGTGTGTTTTCCAAGGTGTGTTCTCTCTCACGGCCGAACCATCCTCTTCCCATTCTTTTTTCTTTCGGCAATTTCAATCCTAAGGGATTCGAAGATTGATGATAGTTCTCTTGATTCAATCAATCATCATAACGATTTGATAACGTTGGAATGATGATACCAATCGGCTACTTTTTGTGGCTGTTACCCGAATCTTTTGATTTGGTGCTAGGTAACCGAAAGTTCTAGGATTGGAATGGGGTGGGGATTTCGTGATTGAAACTCACAACAATGATGGATAACTCTTGCTAATTGATTCTTTGTTTAGAAAGCCGATTCACCTATTAGAGATTTTCGTTTTATGGATCTCTAAGAATTAATCTTATGGTGTAGTTCATGTTGTTCGGTTAGTACAAAAAAGATGAATGCGGCTTGTGTTGTTCATCATCGAATCAATTTTGATTTGATGTCAATCGATCCATCCTCTTGTTTAGTGTTATCGATTAAACAAGTTGTGGATTGTTACCCATTTTCTTTAATTTAAGATTATGGTGCTAGACAAATTGGAGAACTTTATTAAAAAGCATGGATGAGAGATTTGATCCGGTCATACACGTTTACTACAAACATTTGGATCGTGATTGTTTGCTATGGTTGGTTGGTTTCCTTGTGATTGTTGTTTTTTAGCCGGAAGATGGTGCGGCTGCTTCTTTGCATGTTGGCCGTGGCTACAAGTTGGTTCTTGGTGGCTGCTATATGATGGTTGTTCTAGTATATGGGGTTGCATGATGGTCGACTATGTTTCATGGTGGTTTCCATGTGTTGCGGCTGCCGGTTTTTTTCTTTTGGGGTTTTTGGTTTTTAGGTCTTCGATATGAATGTTTGCATCGAAGATTACTGATGGTTGGTGGCGGCTTCCTTAATGGTATTATTGGTTTTGGATGTAGCTTGATAGAGGTGGCCGTAGGTTGATTCATGGTGGTTTGGCTTGGTTAGCCGCTAATGGTGTAGGTTTAGATTGCATATTATTGGTTTTTTAGTGCTTATTCATTCTTTTCTTTTGATATATGGTCTATGGTTTTCAAATTTTCTTATTATCTTCGAAAGCTCCAAGTGATTTGGTCGAATACTATGGTGATGGTGTCGACAACCTAATGGTAACAAGTCATGGTGGTTCCTTTTTCGAGTATAATGAGTTTTGATCAAAAGAGAGGGTGGCCGAATCATGTTTTATGGATCTCACGTTGTGTGTAGATGCTAATTATTTTTCAAGGGTTTGGCTATGCATGGATAATATGGTTTTATGTTGCATGCTGCATGATTCTTGGGGATTACATGTTACACGAAGGATTGTTCTTTATGCTTACATGTTGATGGGTTGGATGTTACTTGGTTTATGTTGTGGCTGCCATTATCATCTAGGTTGCATCTCTTGTGGCTTTCACCTACGTATTGCTAAGTTTGATCAGATCTCTTCTTTACTATCACACCACATAGCTTGATTTGGTTTTTGATCTTGCTAGAGATGAGATAATGGGTGTATTAAATGAAATATGGAGTTTTTGATTTGATTTTGCAAATCGGGGGGTGGCTGGTTAGAGATTGTCTACATGGTGTTTATTGGTTGGCCGGAAAATGTTAATGGGTATACATGCGATTGAAGGATGCTGTTGATCGATGCATGGGTTACTTAATTGTTTAGAGTTTATTTGATTTAATTGGATAATACATGATGGTCCGGATGGTTTTTTTGGGTCTGCATGTTTAGCCGTAGGTTTTGGTTTATTGCACTACTAGAAAAAAAAAAATTTGCTACGCAGAATTTCGTCGCAAATGTGTCAAAAACAACGTTTTGCGACGCATTAGCCACCAAAAACTTTTGAAGCAAAAAACCTCGTAGCAAACTTTTTGTTACAAATTTGCGACGCAATTTGCAACAAATTTGCGACAAAAAAATATGTTGCAAAATTTCCGACGCATTTGCTACATCCCCTTTAATTATATTTTCTCAACTAACTAGATTTTTAATATTATTAGAATAATTAACTTAAATATTAATTTTTAGTTAAAATTTTTGTTTGTGACACATTTGCGACGCCAATTAAATTATATTAAAATTTTTATTTTTTTTGTTTACCAACAAATTTGCGACGCCTATTAAGATATATTAAAATTTTTATTTTTTTGTTTACCAACACATTTGCGACGCCTTGTAACTTATATTAAAAATTTTATTTTTTATGTTTACCAACACATTTGCGACACAATAATCTTTTTATTTACTTTTTCTTTCAACACATTTGCGACACAATGATATTTTTTTGTTAATTATTATTGTTTGTCTGCTACACATTTGCTACGCAAATTTAATTTATATATTTTTTTTAATTTGGGTCAAATTTGTGAAAAAAAAATAATTTTAAATATTCTTTTTGGAAATGTTTGCAACAAACTTTTGTTTAAAAAATAGAAAAACATTAAAATCTTAGATTTTTCCAACAAAAAAATGCAAAATGAAAAATCCATATCAACCCAAATAATATCAAAACGTGTTTTACAAATTGGACCAAAAATATAATAACCTAAACAGAAAAATAATATATTTCATTCCAAGCTAAACAACTAAAAAATCCCAAACGAATAATATATTACATTCCGAGCAAAACTGTTAAAGAATCTCACACGAATACTCGACATGTCTTGTCTATCTCCCGAACGAAAGATATCTTCATGACAAACCAACAAAATATATACACCTACATTTAATAGGACAAGAATGATTAAACAATATATGATCAACACTTCATGTGAATTAAGAACAGTTCCATTCATGAAAATTATGAACAATTATGTTCATATAAAAGTTATACATATACCCTAACATCCAAACAAAAATAAGGCTTAAAGCAAATTTCAATCTTTGTATTTGATTCCAAACTTGTTATAATAGATTATACAATTTTTTTTTCGACTGAAAAGTGTCGCAAATGTGTTGCAATTTTGCGACAAAATTTTTTGCGTAGCAAATTTTGGTAGCAAAAATCATTTTTTCTAGTAGTGTTGGTTGCATATTTATGTTTGGATGCTACATGGTTTAATATTGCGGCTACCATTAATCAAATGGTTTCTACATTGATGATTTGCGGCTGCTTGGACCATCGTGGTGGTTGTTCTACTTTGCTCTTGGTTGGCTGAAAATGGGGTTGCATAGATGGATTTTTTTGATGCCAATTAGGGTTTGCATGCATGGTTTTTGATTTTCACGTGGATGATTTGGTATCATGGGTCTCTAATTGCATTTGGTTGATTGAGAATAATAATGCCTAAGGGTGGTTATGATGCATTGGAGGTGGATTGATTTTATCTTGCTGATTTGGTGCATGGAATTGGTTTGCTTTGGGGTTGTTCTCATAAGTTGGATTTAATTGGCATTATGTGTGGATTTACATGGTGGCCAACTTATTCTTTTGTTTGCATTTGTGAGGCAACTATACCTTGATTGGGATCTTTAAGTACTATGGGTTGACTTGTTGATATTAACTACCTATGGTGGTCATTGTGCTTTAGATTCATGGTTTGTATTTTTAGTTGTTTTGTATTTGTTTATGTCGGTTCCACCCTCTATGTTAAAATGCACTGGAGGGGGGGATGCGATTTGTTTGTAACATCATTTATTTTTAATAAAATTTACCAGGGCTTGCCCTTTTTTTAAAAAAAAAAAACCTAAACCCTAAACCCTAAACCCTGGCTAATTCCCTCAAATTTGGGAGAATGGGTTCTGATTTTGCTACTTGGATTGGTCTTGGACAGCGAGGCCTGCACTTGCCTACTCAAATGCACTATTATGGAGCTGCCAAGGGTTGGGACTTCGGCCACATGGTGCGGCTGCAATACTCCCTGCAATACTGCCTCACATTGGCTGACAATTGGATGCATAAAAACTCCCTGTATCAGCTTTTGAAGGGTTTCAGTGGCTGCTTGTTTTCTTCAGGGACTACTCACTTTCAGCCTAAGGATGGGTTAAAGCAGTGGGTTGGGCATAAGATTAACTTGATCCTGGATGCTGTTACTTGTGGTTGTTGCCCCAGAATTACTATGGGCTGCTATGAGAGTGCTGCTGAGTTTATTCATGGCCTGCTTTGGAATGGTTTGGGTTCTACCAGAAGGAATTACAAGGATGTTTTTTCTGGGATCTGGCATGGGATTTTGCATTGGGTTAGGAGTGGGTGTGTGTATCATCTGGATACTACACCCTACTGTTGTGTTAAAAATCTGGTTAATGGTCATTGCATGGATTCTAGTTGGATGATCTCTAACACTTGGGGCAGCTGTTGGCACAGGATGAGGCTCCATATGTGGCAATTCATCATGTGCATTGCTCTTGTTCATGAGATTTACATTTGGTTACGTTGCCCTCTGTTGGTTTTGATGTGGAGTGTTCCTCATATATGTCTTCTTCTGCTCATTGATATGGGAAACAATCTGCATCATCTCTATGGTTATGTTAGGGCTTTTTGGGTTACTTTAGTTTTTTGTATGTTTTGCTGTATGTATTGGTCCTTTCGCTGTTTTCATTATTGTACTTGGTTTAGTGGTTACACCTCTTTTTTGTATAGGTGGGGTGATGGGATGAAATACATCCCTGTTATTTTTTGGGTTCCTAAACATAGGTTAGGAATATATTGTATATCAGGAGGGTATGCCCTCCTTGGGTTGTAATCTGTATTTTTGCTTCTTGATTGATTATTATGGGATCTTGATTGGTTTTAATTTGTTTCGATAACATTCATGGGGTTTGATTGCATCTTGGTCCTTGTATCTTGGCCGAAACAATTATTATGGGTTCCACTTTGGTGCGGATGCCGACTATCTTATTCGTTTTTGGTTTTGGATGCAAATGATTTGCTCTTTCATGAATGGTGATTGTCGAAATATTGGTGCTTATGGGTTTACGGGCTTGCATTCTTGCGGCTGCTTTTTTCTTGTTCTCGGCAATGATCATGAATGATGATAGGGTTTTTTTGCGGCTGCTTTGCACAAGGTGGCGGCTGCCATTGTCTTGGTGGTGGTAGTATGTTGGTGGTTGTCGATGATGATGATGCAAATAGCCGTGGTTTGATGTTGATGAATATTATTAATGGCTTGAATGGATTCTCGAATTCCTTTCACTTGGTTGATATAATTATGGATCTCACTTATGGTGTGGATGCTTATCATCTTGAGTATGGCTTCGTGAAGGATTATTGCTTGGGACTGTTGTGGATTTCTTTGTTGCATGCTTTCGTATACATGGTTCTAGTGGCTGTAACCTTCTTTTTGTGTCAAAACTCTATCAAAGTTCTTGTCTATTATTTCACCACATAGCTTGAGTTGGCTTTGATCTTGCTAGAGATGTTCTAATGGGTGTATTAAAGGAAATAGTGGAGTTGTTTTGGTATGTTTTGGTACAAAAACGGGGTAGGGATATGTTGCTATCATGTTGTACGTATGCATGCATGTAGATTATGGTGATTGCGGGTCTATGTTGGGTCTGCATGCTCATGTTAGATGATCGGCTGCTTTAATTATTATTGGTATGGGTTTGGTCTTGCCATTGTATGCATGAGGAAGCATGAAGGCTAAATGATTTAATATTGCAACTTTGTGTTGCCTAAGATAGCGGCTGCCATTGTTTTGATGGTAGATGATTGTTTTGCATGCATGAGTTTGTGGTGATGGATGTTGGATACTTGGATGTATATTCTATGGTTTGTGGCTGCTTGTCCCATGGTCATCCTTTGTGGGTTGCTACATGGATAGATGTTGCGGCTACCTCCAATTTGGTGGTGGATGCTATAGTTTGATCATGGTTGGCCGTAAATGGGGTGCATTGATGACTATAATATATGGCAATATGTTTACTCAAGTTTTCTTGGGTTGATTGCATATTGGCCGATGAATTCAAGTGGCTTGGTCGTGTATCATGTTGATGATGGCGGCAACCTTCAAGGTAACAAACCATGGTGGATTTCTATTTTTTTGGTCGTCATATGATATTGGATTGATTTTTGCATGAATGTTGGTCGTGGGTATGGATGTGATTTTCCATTTGCCGAAAATGATTATATGGGGCTTCATGCATGTTGCTGATATGGTTTGTTTTTGGTTTCTTCATTTGGATCTCTAATTGCATTGGATTGATTGTGAATACTATTGCCTAAGGGTGGTTATGATGCATTGGAGATTAATTGGTTTATCTTGCTTATCAAACGCATGGGTTTTGGTTTGTTTATGGGTTGTCCTCATAAGTTGGATTTAATTGGCATTATGTATTGATTTACATGGTGGCCAACTTATTTTTTGTTTACGTTTGTGAGGCAACTATAGTTTGATATGGATCTTTAAGTACATTGGGTGGGTTTGTTGATATAGACTACCTAAGGTGGTGAATGTGCTTTAGATTCATGGTTTGTTTTTATTTGTTATGATTAGGGCCTGCGTGCCTATGTTTAGTTGTTTGTTTTTGTTTATGTCGGTTCCCCCCTCTATGTTAAAATGCACTGGAGGGGGGGATGAAATTTGTTTGTAACATCATTTATATTTTAATAAAATTTGCCAGGGCTTACCCTTTTTCAAAAAAAAAAACCCTAAATCCTAAACCCTAAACCCTAAACCCTAAACCCTACACTGCTTGAAGGGGATCGTGATGTCTTCTCTGAAGATGATCCTACTTCAAGATTTATGAAATCTTAGTTTTTGAATTTGGTTGTTTGATTGTTTTGTTTTTTTGCAATCTTCTTTGTCTAGCAATTTGCTAGAATGGAAGATGTGCTTTGTTTGTAATTGGTTATTTTTTTCTACTAAATTTGCCAAGGCATTGCCTTTTTCAAAAAAAAAAAAAAAAACCCTAAACCCTAAACCCTAAAGGAAATTCATTTTCTCATTTTCGCTACACACACTTAAAGGTGTGAGAGAAATTTCTCTCTTTTCTCTCCTTGGCCGTAACCATGTTCTAGCCTATTTCGATCAAATTCTTGCATGTTATCTCACCCCATAGCTTGATTTCGTTTTTTTGATCTAGCTAGAGATGAACTAATGGGTGTATTACATGAAATCATGTTGTTATTTGGTTGAATAGGTAAAAAACAGGTGGCGGCTATGGAGGGTTCATCTTAATGTTGTTGTTATCGAATTTGTTTGAATGGATTCCTTCCGGTTCATATGATTATTGATACATAAGATGGGGCCGTGAATGTTTGCTTTGGATTACATATTATCGGGTGCTTATGCTTATTATTTTCGGTTCATTGATTTTGATTGGCCGAAACATGTATAAGATTTGCATGTTTGGATGATGATGTCGTGGATCTTTGTTTTTGGATGCAATGATGGATGGCCGAATGGTTTGTTTGGGATTTACATGAGTCGGCCGAATGCCATGGAGGGTGGCGGATTCATTATGTTGGCATCATGGATTATTTGAGTCGGCCGTAGGTTTGGGATTCATTTGTTGAAGGTGGCGGCTTCTTTAATGGTTCGATTCATGGATTTTGCTTGGGGTGGCGGCTAATGGTGTGGTTTTGATTGCTTGCTTCTGGTATACTATTGCTTATTCATTCTTTTCATTTGATTTATGCTTTATGGTTTCTACTATTATCTTATTATCTTCGAAAGCTCCAAGTGATTTGGTCGAATTCCATGGTGATGGGGACGACAACCTTAAGGGTAACAAGTCATGGTGGTTTTTTTTCTTCTTTCGAGTATAATGAGATTTGATCAAATTAGAGGGAGACCGTGTCACACCCCGAGCCGGCGGGGTAGGATCGGAATCCCCGTCGGGCGGAAGGTTCCCGGGGCGCGATATCGGGAATGATAATCGAAAGTGATCAGATTGTTTACATTGCACATGATATAAATGAGAACTGCTAAATATAATAGAATTACAAAGTTAAATTATAGCAGTATCTTTTATAATTTAACAATGTAAATCTATTGTAAACATCAATAAAGGACTATCTTGTATTTACACAAGATATACAAAATAATTTGTATAATGATGTCTTCAAAAGTATGCAGGTCCAAAATACTAGCTTTCTATATAAAGTCCTAGTCCAAAAGAAATGACTTCTTAATTAACCTGTTCGTCACCTGAGAAGTCATGCAAAATAAAAGTCAACACATGGTTGGTGAGTTCATATAGTTTTAGTAATTGAAAATGATTTGAAAACCTCCTTTGGTAAAGACCCTAACCTCATTAACACCACATGTAATATCCACATCGATATGCTTATATATAGGGCATATGTAAGGGACAAGCCCTAGCCAACATCCCACCACATACTAATATACATATGACACTGTTGTTAATGATAATTAAGCATTTTTACCCTTAACACAACCCATAAGTTCTTCTGTTTGTTGTCCCTGTAATTACAATCATTTGAAATCCATGTTGATTTCATAAGTTCATCACACAATATGATCAACCATAGTAATTGTATAAACAGTTATAAATGCTTAATTAAATAAATAAATAAACATTTAATAAAATCTAAGTCCTAATGATTGGGGCCTGTGGTCATACTCGAGTAGACTAGTCTGTCAATCTAGGTACTTAGTAGTTAGGGAAACTGTAAATATCCTCAAACATACGACCTACAAGTCAAACGGTCTAGCTAGGACTTCTTGAAATGTAGGATTTCATGTTTCGTCTGTTTTGGCGTATGCTATCTCTGATATTTCCCAGACTTTCCCTTGAAAATGATTTATTGATTCGTCTGATTATGTCACAAGATGTACTTGATGTGTTGATCATAGAATACAAGATTCATTGATCGATTGTACACTTGATTCATTGTTCAACAAACACTTGATTTGTAGAACATTGAATGTTGTCTTTGCAAAGATTGTTTCGTTTGATTTCTTTGAAGTCCCACGCTTGTTTTGTCAAAATGTTTGATTTGATTCCTTGAATTCACCCACTTGATTTGTCAAAATGTTTCGTTTGATCCCTTGAACTCACACCCTTGTTTTGTCAAAATGTCTAGTTTGATTTGTTTGAAATGTTTTGATTTGTTGAAATGTTTAGTTTAACTCGATTACTCACTTAATTTATAAGTAAATCGGTTAGTAAACCTGCATTAAATCTTCCTAGACATGGTCTAGGATAACATTTATATATATGTAAAACATATAAATTTAAAAGCATTAAAGTAAACAATTTAAATAAACAGTTTACGCATGCTTCTCAGCCCCGCATTTTAAAACAAAAATGTTAGAAAATGGGCAATGAACTCACCTGTGTTGATGTCTAATGTACTATCACAGAATGCGCACTCTTGTTTGTAAGCTAAGTATCTTCGGTTCCTGAGTTATTTTATAAGAATTCGAATATAATAAGTACGCGTAATAGTCGTTGTGCCTAGGGTTTGATCTTGTTGTGTGTGTGTATCTAAGTGTCTTAGTGCTAAGTGTATCTAAGATCTAATCTATCTTAATTACCCTTCTTATGATCCCAAATCCCATGATCAGTTATAATAACTTACTTTTATATATTTAGAAAATTTCGGCAGAGTTTCCTTTGTTTTTAAAGCAATTCCAGACAATTAAATTGTCTATTTTACAACAAAATTCCAATCAATTAAGTCAAAGTAAGTAATTAAATCAAAACATTACAATTTACTTCCAATTAAATCAATATTAAGTCAAAATCATTTAATGAAATTTAATAAATTATAAATAAATAAATGAGATTTTATTAAAATCTCATTACTTGAGTTTACTAAATCATTTAATACATGATGGGCTTTATTAAGCCCCATTGGGTCCATTTAAGCCCAATAACAAACTCTTGATTCTTCCTTAATCATAATCACAAATGTTTGAACCATATGACATAGATGTCTATGTTATGTATGTTAACAACTCATTTTAAGTTGTTAATATGTGTTAATGACCTTAGTTATAGAATTTCTACTCCACTTATGGCTTCATTATTCCTCATCATTTCTAACCCACTCTTGTATTAATCCCATGCACTCATATCGAATTAAATAAACTCATGCATGCAACTTATTGGATCCCTTCCTTGTTAGAAACTTAGGTTAATGACCAACTATCCATCTCTCATGTTCTTAACACTAGTCTTGTTGATTATAGACCCATATTATTCCGATTAAACAACTTTTAGGTTGGGTATGGTGTCTAGGGTAGCGAACCTATGCTATGTTGGTCTAGGGTTCGGCTCCAATGGTGTTAGACGAACCCATAAGGTTCGGTCCATCATGGTTCGTTCAGCTCCTAGGGTTCGTTCACTTTGGGTTCGTGGGTTGCATGGCCAGGGTTCGGCCATGCAAGGTTCGGCATTAGGGTTCGGTGACTAGCTATAGTTCGGCTGAAGAGGGTTCGTCGACAACTAAGGGTTCGTGAACCAGGGTTCGGTTGTCAGCATTGCAGGGTTCGTGACCCTGATCCTACAGGTTCGTTGCATGTGATCACAGGGTTCGTTGCAGAGATAAGGTTCGATGAAGGGTTCGGCTAAGAAAGATGATAGGTTCGGCTTCCCTATTCCAGTTCGCAACAGGTTCGGCCGATCATCTGGTTCGCGAACCTGCATCTGCTTCCTCATTTTCGATCCTAAATCTGTACAGATTAGTCTTCCAGTGTGTCTAGGTTGATCATATGCATTTATCTATGTGTTTTGTGAGTGTGTAGACCGATTATAAGCCTAAAACAAGAAAGGGTTCGTAACATACCCTAAAACCGAATTTAAAGAGGTCGTTTACCTTTGATTTCGTGGATAGAAGCTCGAATTTCTGGTACTTTCGTGTTCTTCTTGATGAGATGAACGTTTTGACACCAACTATACTCGAATCCACCAAGGAATTGTCACCAAATTCTTAGAGAGAAGGAGGGGAGTTTGTTTCTAGAGAGAGGGAGGGTGAAAACGAAAATGAGAGGGAAGGAGGAGAGGGTGGTGGTTGTTTGAGGCATTAAATGTCTCATTAATTGTGGGAAAAATACCCGCTTGTTCGGTCCCGATCGGTTTCGCGTAAAATATCGGATCGTGTAGTTTTCGCGACGAAACGATACTATTATAAAATTAGAAATCTTTTATTTATTAAATTAAAATATTTAATTTACGGTTTAAATCGAAATGTACGGTTGTCGCGCGTATTCGTTCGAATCGTCACCCGTACGAATACGACGATAACTATACTTTTCAATCTTGTTTTCTAATTATAGAATATCATTCAGAACGTTAAACTTTCAGATTTATTCGTACAGATCGTCACCTATACGAATAACCCGTAAATTTAGCATTCACATAACGGCATTCGTGTGTTTTGTTCTGTAAAGCCTCACATACGTTTATACATAATAAAATCCTAACAATTAAACCAATGATGGTTCTGTATTGCCAGACAATTATCTGACTCAAGAACCATTGTTCTGAACTGTGTTTCTGTTAAATGTTTCCGAATTTATCCTATGAACACACAAAATGACAATGATAAATGATATAAATAATGAAACATACTGAAATGTATATGATTCGTACCTGTTTTACTGTTCATGTACTGTAGAGATCACTGTTCCGGTGACGGTTCCGGCACTGATGTTACAGGCCGAAACATGGTTTATGGATCTCATGTTGTGTGAAGATGCTAATTATCTTTCAAGGGTTTTGGCTTGGCATGGATACTATGGATTTTGTGATGCATGCTGCATGATTACTTGGGGGGCGGCATATGGTAAGGATTAGGGTTTGCATGGTTTGTTGAACATTTGCATGGTTCTCATGGCCGTAATCTTCTTTTTTTATCAAACCCGATCAAATTTCTTGTGTATTATTCACCCCATAGCTTGATTTGGATTCTATCTTGCTAGAGATGAACTAATGGGTGTATTAAAGGAATTCATGGAGTTATTTGGTTACATTTGGTATGTAAAGGGGTTGCGACTATGGATAAAACATCTATGTGTTCTTCATTAATCAGATGGGTTTTCATGAGGGTGATGGTTGCGAAGGTTTTATTGTGTTGCATGCTTGTTGGTGTTGGCCGTAACATGGGTTTCATGGTCTGGAATTGATGTGGCTGCTTCTTGGTTTGTAAGTTGGTTGTGGTTTGTTTTCTCATTATTGGTTGGGTGCTCATGCATGGTGGTTAACTAATTTTGTTTTACATATGCATGTCGTCTTCCTTCTGTCGAACCATGATCACATGGGGTTGCAATTTGTTGTGGCTGCCGTTATTTTTTTATGGGTTTGGTGTTGGGAGAGGGTATGATTCATATGTTATGTGGTGGTCCTTCTATTTTGCTGAAAGAGTAATTAAGGATCTCACTTTATGGTGTGGATGCCATTTATCTATTGAGTTTTGGTTAGGAGGATTGCTATCTTGGTTTATGTTATTGCGTGTTGATTACTGGGTGGTTCTCGGCATTTTTTAACAGTTTCTATGGCAATATATATACATTATTTGATGGTATATGTTGGCCGAATATGGGTTACATGGATGATTTTTTGTTGCCGATTGGATATTGTGCATGGTTGACTTCTTTTGTCGATAATGACTATAAGGAATTGCATGGGAATTGCGGTTGCCTACTATTTGATTGGGTTTGAATTTTGCTTCTTGGGCAGATGGATGTTCGACTAAAGAGTGTTTGGTTTGCATGCATGGTGTTGTTTTTTGGGCTTTATGGTTGTTCATAATGAGGTTTGATTCTTCCTTTTGGCCGAAATGTCTAAGTGATTTGGTCAATTACCATGATGGAGGTCTTGGCAACTTACAAATCATGGTAGATAATTCCTTTGGTTGGGGTGTGAATTGAACTTCATAGGATGGTTTATTTGAGTTATTGGGTTGGATTATTTGGATCTATTATTGCATTGGGTTAGATTGATGATCTATACTACCTATGGGTGGTGGATGTGCATGAGATTCAAGATTGGTATGATGTGGGATGAAGTTTTTGTTTCATTGGATCTTTTATTGCTTGGGTCGGATTCTAGATATATACTACCTAATGGTGGTGGATTAGCATGAGATTCTTGGTTTGGGTTGATGATATGTTATGATCACATTGCATGGTTATGAATCGTTGACTCGGAGATGATTTATATACGGGATTTGAACACTCTTTCAAGATTAATCATAGAGTTAGTATAAATCTTTGTTTGTTTTGGGCCTGTGTGCCTTTGATTGTTTAGTTTCTGATTAGGGCCTGTGTGCCTTTTTTAGTTGTTTATTTGTTTATGTCGGTTCCCCCCTCTATGTTAAAATGCACTGGAGGGGGGGATGCGATTTGTTTGTAACATATATTATATTTTAATAAAATTTGCCAGGGCTTGCCCTTTTCCAAACGGCTAATCTTCCTCCTCCTTCTCGCATAGGAGATTCAAACCTGTTGGAATCGAGTAACAGGCGAAAAACCGATAGGTTCATGATCGAATCTATGGGAAAGTCGAACAAAGAGGCTAAAGGGTTGATGGTTGAAGGGAAACCTCCGGATCCAGGGATTTTAGGTAAATTTTGGGAAGGGAATTCGGAGGATGAGGAACAAGAAGAGGCTCGAGAGGTAAACAACATGAATCGAAATAGTTCTGGGAAGAAAATAGGCATCCAAACCCAAGTAAAAAACGGGGAAGCATGAGGAGTTCTGGGATACGTGAACGGCAATACTACATGCTGAATCAGTTGGATAAGGAGAATATCTCAATCAGGGTGGACGCAAACCTAAGTGAGGACCAAGGGAACAAAAGCTGCGATCGGGATATGGATGCAGGCGATACTACCAAGGTTGATCAACCTGTTGATGGGTTACGTATGCATGGGACTTCCATAGTAACCAATGAAAACCCTACATTCAAAACAACCATGCACAACCCTGATATGGTATGCGTGATTAACAAGAACCCTGTCGAAGTTTCTGAATCAGCTTCTGGTGATCAAGTAGGAACCTTTCAACAAGAGGTGGAAACTGAAAATGGGATGGAGATCAATAAGCCACAAGATGTAGACGAAGCAGATACGGTGGAACAAAGGGAGGGGCTACATGGAGTTACAAACACTGGGGTCATGGATAGCATGCAAACTACTGATAAAGACCCAATACCATTAAATGTAGTATTACCTGAAACATGGAAATCTAATGAAGTTGGCTCTGGAACAGATGCGACTACGGTGAACAAAAGGAAGCACAATGATGAACTGGAAGGTTCAAGAACCTCACACATGCAGCATGAGATGATGAGGGACAAGAATGTCGATCCAGTGAAGAAGCTGAGACGATCCACCAAAGGAAAAGATATGCATCTGGATGATACTTCACAGCATGAGGAGACCGGTAAACGAAGTTATAAGATATGGTTCTCAAGAAACCGAAGTGAAAAAAAGAACATGCCTAAGCCGAAATTCAATACTTCAATAAAACCGGTTCGTATCTCGGATAATCTGTTTATAAACTCTACCTATGATCCTGGTTTGAAAACTAAAATGGTGAACAAGAAAGTTCCTAAGCTTAAAAAGTCTGTTAAAATTTTTTAGCTGAGAAGTCCATAAGTGTGAAAGATGGGAGTGGTAGCCCAATACCCGAGTGTTCTGTGGACTTCACACTTAAGAAATCGATGCTTAGTTCGAGTCCGGTTAAGATGATAGAATTTAAAGCCATGAAAGATATGCAGATGACGGAAGAAGAAAGAAGTGTTGACAATGAACCTGTCCAAAATAATGGTGACAAAACCACAAACAGTGAGGATCAGGCTCAACCATCGTATGCTGCTATGGTAAATGGGAATTTACATAGAGAGAACAACAATAAGATTAAGTATTATCCTCCGGTAGTGATGCATGATGGTCAAAGAGTGGTTATGATTGAACCCAGAATCATTCAACAAGCTTCGGAAACATATAGTAATTGCTTGTATGGCTATTTTGTTGGAACAAACCCCACGACTGCCTTTGTCCGATTTAACCTTAAAAAGATGTGGAGACAATATGGGATACAAGACATATCGTATAATGGCGCAGGTATTTTCCTATTCAAGTTTACTGAAGCGCGGAAAATGATGGAGGTTCTAGAGTTAGGACCATGGATGGTCGGAAATATACCCTTATGCTTGAAGAAATGGGAAGCAGGTATGTGTATGGTAAGAGAAGCCCCTAAGTCCATCCCGATTTGGGTTTTATTGAAAAACCTTCCACTGGTATTGTGGTCTGTTGAATGCATCTGTAGGATCTCAAGTTGTATTGGCACCCCATTAACCTTTGATAAAATCACTAAATCTAAATGTTTGAATGCAAATAAGGCAGGTGGATTTGCAAGGGTGCTAATTGAAGTAAACATTGACTGTCACTTCCCTAATATTGTCAAAATGTGTTATCCAGCAATTGGTGAGTTTCCGGGAAAAGCTATTCAGATTGAAGTGGACTATCAATCAAAACCAGTCGCTTGTGATGCATGCAAAGTGTTTGGGCACAATCTTGTAAACTGCCCAAAGAAGGAGCAGACACCCATAATGAATCAGACAACAAAGCCTATTGAGAGGAAACACAAGAAACATCAGATGACGGATAAAGACGGATTTACTGAGGTCACATATCGTAAAGGCCACATTAGAGGTACCCATCCACAACCGGTCCGTATTCTCAAAAAGACCCACACTAATGATGTGGGTAATAGCAACAAGCCAGTTGGGAAAGACACGAACAACATGGGTAAGCATGTGGTGGGCAATCACAAGGAATCTCCGGAGGGAAATCATAGGGTGGAAGACAAATCTCATGACATGAAGTCGAATAGTAATGATAATGTGGGCACAAGCTATGATAACAGGAAACAGACGCAAGGTGTGAATACAAAAGATGCCAAATCAATCGAAAGGGAAGGGGATAGAATTAAAAGAAATGGAAAATAGGTTTGTCTTACTGGATCAAGACGAAGAGGAAATAATCTTGGAGCAGGATAATTCGAACAATGAAATGGAAAGTGATGATATTGGGAATCTGAACAAAAAATGGCATCAAACACAAGCAAAGAATCTGGAGAAGTGTTATTATGACCATCTGAATGCAGCTCAAAAGGGCGAAGTGTTAGAATTCATAACTTCTAAGAGTATTCCCTCGAAGAAAATATTAAAGGCATGGAATCTGTCCCAAATCAACTACTTTCATGACATGTGCAAGATCTATGAATTTAGGGAAGGAGCTAAGGCTACTAGGAAATATGCGCCAGCCTACAATACGGATGATGAGGACGATGCTGATGAGGGAGCACCTTCAACGGAAATGGTCTTAGATGATGAGGTAGACTCGGAAACGGATGGAACGGCGAAACTAATGAAATCTTTGAGCCCAGATGAAGTCCAAGCCGAAGATTTCAGGGATGATCATCTAGCATCACAGGAGAATGCACAACAAAGGGATAACCAGTGAGTAATGGATCTTATAACTTTGATTTGGAACGTGAGAGGGCTGAATAGCCCAAGTCACCAGGCAGAAGTGAAGGAAATGATAAGGTGCAATCAAATAAGCATATGTGGATTACTTGAAACTCATGTTAGTCCACTAAAAGTCAATGCAGTTGGAAACAATGTTTTTCTTGGATGGGAATGGATATCAAATATGAGCCAATGTTCCAGCTGGGCTCGTATTCTGGTAGGCTGGAATCCTGATATGGTTAATACCCAAATGATTCATCAAACTGACCAAGTTATACATTGCAAAATATCTCCAGTGGGGAAGTCTAACCACTATTTTTGTTCGTTTATATATGGTCACATCCGAACGTATAGGAGAAGATCACTTTGGGAAGAAATTAAGAGATTTGAATCCTTAACAGCTGGTCATCCTTGGGTTTTGATGGGAGACTTTAATGCCGCTCTCAACTCGGGTGATATTGCTATTGGCAAATCTGAGTGGACTGTAGCGATGGAGGATTTGCAGGAGATGTGTAATCAAGTGGGAATCTACGACCTTCCTTTCTCAGGCATCCAATTCACCTGGAACCAAAAACCAGGCAAAATTGAGGGGATACAAAAGAAACTGGATAGAATAATGGCCAACATGAGTTTCCAAGATCAATTCAAGGAGGCAACTGTCAAATTTTTACCATCCGGTCTATCAGATCACTCCCCAGGCATTTTGGTTATGCCCAATGCTAAACCGAAATGGAAGGCCAGGCCATTTAAATTCATGAACTTCCTAACACTACAACCTGGCTTTAGAGAGATGGTGAAGAAGGAATGGAACAAACCTGTGAACGGATACGCCATGTTCAAAGTCATGCATAAGTTAAAGCACTTAAAGTCTTGCCTGAGAAAACTTGTCCAACAAGAAGGGATGCCAAGCCAAAAAATCCAAAAACTCAAGATTGAGCTTGGAAAGATCCAAGAGGTGGTGGACACACATGGGTACAACCAGGATGTAAGAGATGAAGAAGCTGCCTATGTCAAAGCAGTTAAAACAACAATGCTGGAGGAAGAGCTATTGGTTAAACAACGGTCAAAGGTAACATGGCTGAGAGAGGGGGATCAGAACACCCGATACTTCCATAGTGCTGTCAAAATCAGGCACATGTGGAATCATATCACCATGATATGTGATGAAGAAGGGAACACTCATCTTGACCAGGAAATCCCCACAAAGTTTGTGTTATATTATGAACTACTTTTGGGATGGCATACTCAAACGACCCCAATGGTACAACCAGAAAGCCTCTTTCACCAAAAGCTTCAGAGAGATACGGCTGATCATATGGTTCGTGAAGTCACGAGTGAAGAAATAAAAGATGCTATGTTTAGCATAGACAATGACAAAGCTCCTGGGCCGGACGGGTACACCTCCAAATTTTTCAAGGCTACTTGGGATATAGTGGGCCAGGAGGTTACGGAAGCTATAAAGGAATTCTTCAGCAATGGAAAATTACTCAAACAAGTGATGTCGATTCGCGATTATAGGCCAATTGCATGCTGCAATGTTATATACAAATGCATCAGCAAAATTATCTGTAATTGATTAAAAGATGGACTTGACCAAATTGTGAATGAATGTCAAAGCGCGTTTGTCCCAGGAAGGTTGATTAGTGACAATATCCTTCTGACTCAAGAACTTGTACGCAACTATCACAGGAATAGAGGTGAGGCAAAACTTGCACTGAAGATTGACATTCAGAAGGCGTATGATTCGGTAAGCCATGAATTCATGCAACAATGTCTGAGATGGTTCGGAATACACCCATGCATGATCGAATGGATCATGACGTGTGTAAGATCAGCCACCTATTCACTTAATATCAATGGGGAAATTCACGGTTACTTTCAAGGCAGAAGAGGACTGAGACAAGGAGACCTGATGTCACCCTATCTGTTCACCTTAGTGATGGAAGTCCTGAATTTGATGATCAAGCGACATATTCACCAACAACAACAGTTCCGCTATCACTGGAAGTGTAAAGAAATGGAAATCACGCACTTGTGTTTTGTGGATGACCTGCTTATGTTTTGCGGAGCTGACCAATACTCGGTAACTGTGATTCAGCAAGCCCTTTTGGAGTTTAGTAATGCCTCGGGTCTGAGACCAAACATGGAGAAAAGCACGTTATTTTTTGGCAATGTTAGGCCAAGTAGGCAACAACAAATCCAATCGATCTTGCCGTTTAGTGTGGGTAAGCTTCCGGTCAGGTACCTTGGGGTCCCTCTCTTAGCCAAAAGGCTATATTCCAAGGATTGCAGGGTGCTCATCAATAAAGTGAAAACTAGACTTAATGATTGGAATAACAAATACCTATCATATGCTGGTAGATTACAACTAATCCAATCAGTATTGGCGTCAATGCAAATCTACTGGGCTTCGGTATTCACCTTGCCAAAGAATATCATTGAGGAAATTGAAGGGCTATCTCGCAAATTTCTTTGGTCTCAAATGGGAAGTTGTAAGGGCAAATCTCGTATAGCTTGGAAAGATGTCTACAAACCAAAATACCAGGGAGGGTTAGGAATCAGGTCATTGGAGGATCACAACATGGCTCTTATGTCAAAACATCTTTGGCATATCATCACGAACAAACCTTCAATCTGGGTTAAATGGATCAAGATTCATAAGCTACATGACACTCATTTCTGGGATGCGAAAGCCGATGATGGATCCACATGGAGCTGGAGAAATATACTGAAATACAGGCAAGTCCTCAGGCCCAACTTCGTAACCCAAGTGGGGGACGGGCAAACGACTTCAGTTTGGTATGATAGGTGGCATGTCTTAAGCCCTCTAAGTGGATTTATTAGTAAACGTGACATTCATCGTGCTGGGCTTACTATGAATACTAAGGTGGCAGATGTAATCCAAGACGGACAGTGGAGATGGCCAGCTGAATTGGAGTTAAAATATGAGTGTCTTAAGGATTTCCCTCCCTTGATATTGGTACAAAACAAAAAAGACACCATTGGCTGGCGAACAAAGAAGGGCAAGATTGTTCCATTCCAAACAAAACAAGTGGCTGAGGACCTTTTAAGTGATAATCCACTAGAAAAATGGCACAAGCTAGTATGGTTCCGCCAAAACATCCCAAGGCATGCCTTCATACTTTGGCTAGCTATACATAAACGGCTGCCCACCCAGGATCGGTTAAGTAAATGGAACCAATGTACCAGCATGAAGTGTGCCTTTTGCACGGGTTCAAAAGACTCACACAACCACCTATTCTTTCAGTGCGCCTACCCGCGACAGGTCTGGAAGGAGATAAAACAACTTGCAAATTTTGGAAGAGGCCCAACTCTATGGCTAGACTGTATACAACACTTGGCTACTCTTCCAAACACGGCCATGATTGAGACCATCATTAGGAGGCTTTTAGTGGGAGCAACGGTTTACTACATATGGCAGGAGCGAAACATTCGACTATTCCAAAACAAAAAGAGAACACCAGAGGAACTGTAACATCAGTGCCGGAACCGTCACCGGAACAGTGATCGTAACAGTGCGTGAACAGTAATCAGGTACAATTTTCATGTAATTCAGTGTATTTCATGTTCATATCAAACCTCAGTATCATTTCATGCTAACAAAACAGTGAATTCACAGTCATTTCAGAGAAATCAATTCAGAACAATGATTTTTGAGTCAGATAATTATCTGGCAACACAGAATCATCATGTGATTTATTTGTTAGGATTTTATTATGACGTATGTGAGGCCTTACAGGACAAAACAACACGAATATCGTTAAGTGAATGCTAAACCGACAGATTATTCGTATAGGTGACGATCTGTACGAATAAATCTAAAAGTTTAACGTTCTGAATGATATTCGATAATTAGAAAACAATATTGAAAAGTGTAGTTATCGTCGTATTTGATTCGAACAAATACGCGCGATGACCGCGCGATTCGATTTAAACGCTAAATAAATATTTTGTAAATTAAATAATTAAAAGATATTTAGTTAATTTATTAGGAATCACAACCTAAAATAAATTTTATGATTCTATTTTAAAACCGAGTCGTTTTGTTACGAGAACGACGCGAAAACGACGTTTTTACGTGAAACCACGCGAAACCGAACGAACCCGAACGAAACCCGGTATTTCCCCACATTTAATGTGGTCATTAAGACCACAACAACCACCACCAACCAGTCTCTCTCTCTCTAAAATCGGAGCTTTCTCTCTCTAAACCTTTCTTCATCTTCTCTCTTCAAGAACTCACCCTAATCTTCACCATTTCATGTGTTTTTGGTGTCAAAATCACCACCATTACTTGTAGAACCCAAAAGTACAGAGGATCTGAGCTTCCAACCGATAGATTCGAGGTGAGATCCATGTTTTAGTTCGGTTTTGAGGGTTGAAAACCCTAGAATCGGTTCTCTTTAGAAACCGGTTAAAACTATGTCAAACCTTAGGGGAAACCCACCATAAACATGTAGGAACTTGTTGTGTACCTTAGGTTAGCCAATAGATCGAAGAACCACGACTGCCTTTGCTCAAAACCATCTCGGCCGAATGACCCGAAGAACAGCTCGCCGAATGAGGGTGAGTCCCTCATTCGCCGAATGACTGTCCACACTCACATTCGCCGAATGGCTTGGGCTAGCCATACTCCCTTCATTCGCCACCCCCCTCTCATTCGCCGAATGACTCCCCACCTTACCCACTGCCCATTCGCCGAATGGCCAAGACTCCTCATTCGCCAGTAACCTCATTCGATCAGTTTGTCTCATTCGCCACTAGCCTCATTCGGCCGAACAAAGGCCATTCGACCATTCCTCTTTCGTTCGGCACTCATGCGACCTATCATCCATTCATTCGGTTAAGGGTGGGATAGGGTTACATGATCACGTACAGATGATAGTGAGTGCATGGGACCTCATGTGTACATACATGCAAGGTGGTCTCATGATGGGTGTGCATGAGAACCATATTAGGATTTTCAGCTTCATGCAACCAACTTTAAATGAATATGGTGTCATCATGAGACAATAAAACTAAGGACTTATCATATAACAATAGGGCTTAATCATGAATATGAATGATTGATGATATACGAGTTCAATTCGAGAAAATAAAGACTTGAGTGTTAATTTAATCATTAGCACCCAACTCTTGGAAAAATCTATAGAGACATACAACTAACCTAGACGGTTTAATTAAACTATCTAGGCTTAGTAATCAAAACGTTGGAAAAGAAATCATTTAAATAACAAAGTCGAGTAATGGGCCGAATTTGGCCCAATGGGCTTAGCTTAAGCTCATCATGTTATTTATATTCCTCTTTTAAATAATTATGTTTTAGTAAAGGAAATGATTTATAAACTTTGTTAAACTACAATAAATTATGTTTTCTAAATGTTTAATCTAAATTGAATTAACTTGAAAATTAAAAGGTTTAAATGACTTATGTGGGTTTAGGGTTGTTAACGGGTAATAAGTTAGTCTAATTAGATGAAATCTTAGAAGCACTTTAGTAATCTAAGACACGTAGTTGCGCACCGAGACCAAACCATAGATTTGACGACTACTGTATATGCTTATCGTCTACGAATCTTCTTAAATTAATTCAGGTGATAAAGATACCTAAGCTACAGTCAAAGAGCGCGCATTACCTTTTGTGAATCATTTGCACAGCGACACAGGTGAGTTCATTGCCCCTTTTCTAACATTTTTGTTTTAAAACGCGGGGCTGAGAAGCATGCGTAAACTGTTTTATTTAAACTGTTTATTTAAATGCTTTTATTTATTATATGTTTACATATATATGTTTGTTGATACTCTTAGACTCCTGTCTAAGAAATTATTAAACAGATCAAGTTATCAGTTGAATTTAAGTACTCTTTTGAGTAATACCTTAAATCTAAATTTTAAATCAACCCTTAGTCCATCAAGTTCAAATTCAAGAATCTAAGTTCAAAGTGAAATCAAATGAACATAATCAAGAGATCATATTCGAGGGAATCATAACTCAGTGTGTGATCTGAGACCCAAGAATCATAATCAAATCAATTATCATTGGAAATCATGGGAATTCAAAGAATCAAGAGACTTAGGAAATCAGAAATCATAAATGTGTGTGAATCATTGAACTAATGAAATCATTATGATCTAATGAATTCATTAATACTCAAGTCAAGGTGGGATGTCAGTTGTATATGGAATCAAGATCACGTGTAACACACATATAAAGTCCCACTCAGAAGCAGAAGACCTTTGGGTCAGGCTGTAACGGGCAATAACATGAACTAACAAACGATCATTATCAAAGTCAAAATCATGAGAATCAAGAGATCAAGAATCACAGGATATCCTTAAAGTCCCCGCTTGTACAGAAGACATTTGGGTCAAGCTGTAAAGGCAAAACATTAAAATCTCGTTCAGTTCAGGTGTACTCCTTGTGAGTTATGCCTGACATGGGTCACGTGTGAGAGGTTACAACTTGGACAACCACCAACAACTAAGTCTAACTGATTGAGTAAAATCATACCCAATCATCATGTCTTAGTTGTATTTAAATGTTTTTATTTAATTATTTAATTAAATATTTGACATTTTGCTATTATCACTGACTTTTGGGAAATCCTATATCGGTGATCAAAATCAAGAGGATCAAAGGCATATCAGGTTTCAAAATCATAATCAAATTCAGAGGTGTTGGGTAAAAATGCTTAATTATCATTAACAACAGTGTCATATGCGTATTAGTATGTGGTGGGATAGCGTGTGGGCTTGACCCTTTCAGGATTCCCTATATATAAGCATACCGATGTGGATATTACATGTGGAGTTAATGAGGTTAGGGTCTTTACCAAAAGAGGTTTTCAAATCATTATCAAGTCATTTTCAAATCATTATCATACCATTTCCAAATCATTTTCAAATACTAAACTATATGAACTCACCAACCATGTGTTGACTTGATTTTTGCATGACTTCTCAGGTGACGAACAGGTCAACTAAGGAGTTATTCCTTTTGGACTAGGACTTCAGATAGAAGACTTAGCTTTTTGGACCTGCATATAGTTTGAAGACATCATTACACAAATTATTTTGTATATCTTGTGTAAATACAAGATAGAAATATATGATGTTTATGGTAGATTTACATTGTTAAATTATAAACAATACTGATGTAATTTAACTTTGTAATTCTATTATATTTAGCTTTTCTCATTAGTATCATGTGCAATGTAAACAATCTGATCATCACGATTATCACTCACGATATCGCGCCCCGGGAACCTTCCGCCTGACGGGACAACCGATCCTATCCCGCCGGCTCGGGGTGTGACAGATTGGTATCAGAGCCATGGTTATAGAGAAATATAGGTCATTTGTTTAAACGGTTTGGCCTAGACTATAACCTAGGGACCCTGCATGTAGAGAACTTAGGATTTAAGACTTATTGCATTGCGTCTTCTGCATTCGATCATTGCACTAACCAATATTCATTTGGTTATGATCAGAATGCCGCCACGAAGACAACCTCCGCTGTTGACATCAACACAAGACCAAGCTCCACACTCCTCGACGCCATCGCCAAATGACTCACCACCGCCACCTCCTCCACCGCCTCCACCTCCTCCTCCACTGATCACCGAGGCATCAGGTTCGGGAACAACTCCTATACTGGATCCTACCACCATCGCTTTGGTGACACTACTGAGCAGCCAGATGACCAATCAGATGAAGGCGGCGATACCGGAGATGTTCAACCTTCTCCGTAATGAGATCAACAACACTGGAAATTCATCAGGAGAAGCCAGTGGAAATACTGGTGGTACTACTCACTATTCCTACAAGTCTTTTGTGGAATGCAAACCGCCTAGTTTTAGCGGATCTGAAGGAGCCGTTGGATTAATCCAATGGATCGAAAAGATTGAGACTACTCTAGATCTCTGTAGCTGTCCAGAGCACCATAAGGTCCGCTACTCTGCTGGAACATTCAACAAGCGGGCTCTGACCTGGTGGAATGGTCAGATCAACGCCCGAGGAAGAGAAGAAGCCATGGCCATGCCATGGGAGGATTTCAAGACACTGCTGCGAACAGAGTTCTGCCCCAAGAATGAGCTGCAGAAACTGGAGATTGAATTATCCAACCATGTGATGAAAGGGGCTGATCACATGGGGTATACAACTCGTTATCATGAGTTAGTTGCTTTGGTGCCCGACATGGTACCTACTTTGGAGAAGAGGATTGATAGATATGTGGGTGGACTTCCCGCCTGCATTCAGGGAATGGTTGTCTCAGCCAACCCTACTACTGTTGAGTCTGCAGTGAGACTGTCTGGAAAACTCACTGATTTGATGATTGCCTCTGGAGTTCTGAAGAAAGAGGCTGACACCGGTAAGCGCAAGGAAGAGTCTTCAAAGAAGCCACAACATCAGCAACACCCAAAGAAGAAGCAGAAGTTCATAAAGAATTACACTGTGGCTACTCCCCTGAATCAAGTAGCAGCGGCACAACAAAATGTGCCCAAGAGACAATATACTGGCCCACATCCTTTGTGTACTAAATGCCAGTATCATCATGCTGCAAACAACCAGTGCCGTCAATGCACGGGTTGTGGAAGAAAAGGGCACTGGGTTCAGCAGTGCAGACTGACACCAAATCCAGCAGTTAACAATGCTGCTCTAGCACTTCCTCCACCAGCTAATCAGAACAATGGTGGATGCTTCAACTGTGGCGAACAAGGCCACTTTGCAAAGAACTGCCCGAAGAAAGCACAACAAGCAGTTCAAGCTCCTCGTGGAAGAGCTTTTGTTATTGGAGCACCAGCTGCACGCCAGGACCCAAATGTGGTCACTGGTACGTTTCTCTTACATGACTTTTATGCATCTGTTCTATTTGACACTGGTGCGGATCAGAGTTTTATCTCTGCCGATTTTGCATGCCAACTAGATTCTATAGAGGAACAGTTAGACTCCCCTTACATCATAGAAGTAGCTAACGGAAAACAGATCACAGTTAGTACAGTTTACAGAAATTGCCCGTTGACACTTAACGGTCATACATTCTCTATCGACTTGATACCGATGGAGTTGGGTAGTTTCGACATCATTGTTGGAATGGATTGGCTTTCCTCTAACCGAGTGGAAGTTGTCTGTTCGGAGAAGCTGCTTCGAGTTCCATTGCCCGATGATCGTGTATTGGAAGTCAGAGGGGACCAAGCAAAACGAAGTGTCAAAATCATTTCTTGCATAAAGGCGCGTAAGTGTTTACAGAAGAAGTGTGTAGCTTTCTTGGCTCATGTAGTGGAAAAAGAGAAAGACAAGAAGAAGATACAAGACGTACCAGTAGTGAAGGAATATCCAGAAGTATTTCCTGAAGACCTACCAGGTTTGCCTCCTGTGCGACCGGTAGAGTTCCGAATCGACTTAGTTCCTGGAGCAACTCCTGTTGCTAAATCTCCTTATCGGTTAGCACCTTCGGAAATGCAGGAATTGTCGAACCAGTTGCAGGAATTATTGGATAAAGGATTCATTAGACCGAGCTACTCACCTTGGGGAGCTCCGGTCTTGTTCGTAAAGAAGAAAGACGGATCGTTTAGAATGTGTATCGACTATCGAGAGCTGAACAAGTTGACTATCAAGAATCGGTACCCATTGCCGAGGATTGATGACTTGTTTGATCAGTTACAAGGAGCTCAGTATTTCTCGAAGATTGATCTACGGTCCGGATATCATCAACTTAGAGTTCAAGGCGAAGACATACCGAAGACGGCCTTCCGAACCAGATACGGGCATTACGAATTCCTGGTGATGCCTTTCGGATTGACAAATGCACCAGCGGTTTTCATGGATCTCATGAACCGAGTGTGCAAGCCGTATTTAGATCAGTTCGTTATTGTCTTCATCGATGACATACTGATTTATTCCAAGAGCAAAGCAGAACATGAACAACATCTCAGAAAGATCTTGGAACTGTTGACAGAACAGAAGCTTTACGCCAAGTTCTCTAAATGTGAATTTTGGCTAAGAGAAGTTCAGTTTCTTGGTCATGTAATCAACAGCGAGGGAATACACGTGGATCCTGCCAAGATTGAAGCAATAAAGAACTGGGACACTCCGAGAACGCCAACGGAAATACGGTCTTTTCTGGGATTGGCGAGTTATTATAGAAGGTTCATCTCGAACTTTTCTAAGATAGCTTTGCCTCTCACTAAGTTAACTCAGAAAAGTGAACCGTTTGTCTGGGAGCAGAAACAAGAAGATGCCTTCCAGATGTTGAAACAGAAATTGTGTGATGCTCCAATTCTATCTCTCCCGGAAGGATGTGATGACTTTGTTGTATACTGTGATGCCTCCCATCAGGGACTTGGTTGCGTACTGATGCAACGGAACAAAGTTATCGCTTATGCATCAAGACAGTTGAAAGTTCATGAGAAGAATTACACTACTCATGATCTTGAACTGGGAGCGGTGATCTTCGCGCTGAAGATCTGGAGACATTATTTATATGGCACTAAGTGTACCATATTCACTGATCATAAAAGTCTGCAACACATCTTTGATCAGAAGGAGCTCAACATGCAACAACGCCGTTGGGTTGAACTTCTGAATGATTATGATTGTGTGATCAAGTACCATCCGGGAAAGGCAAACGTCGTAGCTGATGCCTTGAGCCGGAAGGAACGGGTCAAACCCTTACGCGTTAGAGCTATGGGGATGACTGTGCAGACCAGTTTACAAGACAGGATCATTCAAGCTCAACAGGAATCAGTTGATAGAGGAAACTTGAAGAAAGAACTTGACTGCGGAGCAGAGAAACATTTAGAGACCAAGTCTGATGGAATGATCTACTATCAGGATCGTATATGGATTCCGGCGGTAGATGAATTGAGAAAACTTATCTTCAATGAAGCACACAAGACAAAATACTCTGTTCATCCAGGCGCTGATAAAATGTACCAAGACTTGCGTGGATTTTATTGGTGGCCGGGAATGAAGAAAGACATAGCCGAGTACGTCGGTCGATGTCTGACGTGTGCGAAGGTAAAGGCGGAACACCAGAGACCGTCTGGTTTACTGGAACAGCCTGAGATTCCGCTCTGGAAGTGGGAACAAATAGCTATGGATTTCATTACCAAGCTACCCCGCACTTCCAGTGGTCATGATACTATCTGGGTTATCCTCGATCGTTTAACAAAATCTGCTCACTTCTTGCCGATGCGTGAAACCTTCACGATGGATAAACTGGCAAGATTATACATCAATGAGATAGTGGTACGTCATGGTGTGCCATTGTCAATTATTTCTGACAGAGACAGCAGATTTACTTCAAGGTTCTGGAAATCACTGCAGAAATCTCTAGGGACACAATTAAATCTGAGTACAGCTTACCATCCACAAACGGACGGTCAAAGCGAACGTACAATTCAGACCCTAGAGGATATGTTAAGAACCTGTATTTTGGATTTCGGTGGGAATTGGGATTCTCATTTGCCACTGATTGAGTTCTCCTACAACAACAGTTATCACAGCAGTATCGGATGTGCACCATTCGAGGCTCTATATGGCCGGAAATGTCGATCACCGATCTGTTGGACTGAAGTGGGAGATAACCGTATAACTGGGCCAGAGCTTATTCAGGAAACCACTGACAAGATTGCTCAGATTCAAAGAAGACTACAAGCTACCAGAAGTAGACAAAAGAGTTATGCTGATAAACGGCGTAAGCCGTTGGAATTCCAAGTAGGAGACCGTGTTATGTTGAAGGTTTCTCCATGGAAAGGCGTAGTACGTTTTGGAACAAAAGGCAAGTTAGCACCACGATACGTGGGACCGTTCGAAATCATCGAACGTATTGGTCCTGTGGCGTATAGACTGAGATTACCAGATGAACTCAGTGGTGTGCATAACGTGTTTCACGTCTCGAATTTAAAGAAATGCCTTGCTGACGAATCACTCGTCATTCCACTCGAAGAAATTCAAGTCGACGATCAGTTACATTTTGTCGAAGAACCTTTAGAGATTATGGATCGCAAAGTCAAACAACTGAGACGAAGCCGTATTCCGATAGTAAAGGTTCGATGGAATTCAAGACGCGGACCCGAGTTTACTTGGGAACGTGAGGATCACATGAAGTTAAAGTATCCCCAACTGTTTGATGAGGAAGCTGTACCCGATAACAATTCTTAAATTTCGGGACGAAATTTCTTTAACAAGGGGAGACTGTAACATCAGTGCCGGAACCGTCACCAGAACAGTGATCGTAACAGTGCGTGAACAGTAATCAGGTACAATTTTCATGTAATTCAGTGTATTTCATGTTCATATCAAACCTCAGTATCATTTCATGCTAACAAAACAGTGAATTCACAGTCATTTCAGAGAAATCAATTCAGAACAATGATTTTTGAGTCAGATAATTATCTGGCAACACAGAATCATCATGTGATTTATTTGTTAGGATTTTATTATGACGTATGTGAGGCCTTACAGGACAAAACAACACGAATATCGTTAAGTGAATGCTAAACCGACAGATTATTCGTATAGGTGACGATCTGTATGAATAAATCTAAAAGTTTAACGTTCTGAATGATATTCGATAATTAGAAAACAATATTGAAAAGTGTAGTTATCGTCGTATTTGATTCGAACAAATACGCGCGATGACCGCGCGATTCGATTTAAACGCTAAATAAATATTTTGTAAATTAAATAATTAAAAGATATTTAGTTAATTTATTAGGAATCACAACCTAAAATAAATTTTATGATTCTATTTTAAAACCGAGTCGTTTTGTTACGAGAACGACGCGAAAACGACGTTTTTACGTGAAACCACGCGAAACCGAACGAACCCGAACGAAACCCGGTATTTCCCCACATTTAATGTGGTCATTAAGACCACAACAACCACCACCAACCAGTCTCTCTCTCTCTAAAATCGGAGCTTTCTCTCTCTAAACCTTTCTTCATCTTCTCTCTTCAAGAACTCACCCTAATCTTCACCATTTCATGTGTTTTTGGTGTCAAAATCACCACCATTACTTGTAGAACCCAAAAGTACAGAGGATCTGAGCTTCCAACCGATAGATTCGAGGTGAGATCCATGTTTTAGTTCGGTTTTGAGGGTTGAAAACCCTAGAATCGGTTCTCTTTAGAAACCGGTTAAAACTATGTCAAACCTTAGGGGAAACCCACCATAAACATGTAGGAACTTGTTGTGTACCTTAGGTTAGCCAATAGATCGAAGAACCACGACTGCCTTTGCTCAAAACCATCTCGGCCGAATGACCCGAAGAACAGCTCGCCGAATGAGGGTGAGTCCCTCATTCGCCGAATGACTGTCCACACTCACATTCGCCGAATGGCTTGGGCTAGCCATACTCCCTTCATTCGCCACCCCCCTCTCATTCGCCGAATGACTCCCCACCTTACCCACTGCCCATTCGCCGAATGGCCAAGACTCCTCATTCGCCAGTAACCTCATTCGATCAGTTTGTCTCATTCGCCACTAGCCTCATTCGGCCGAACAAAGGCCATTCGACCATTCCTCTTTCGTTCGGCACTCATGCGACCTATCATCCATTCATTCGGTTAAGGGTGGGATAGGGTTACATGATCACGTACAGATGATAGTGAGTGCATGGGACCTCATGTGTACATACATGCAAGGTGGTCTCATGATGGGTGTGCATGAGAACCATATTAGGATTTTCAGCTTCATGCAACCAACTTTAAATGAATATGGTGTCATCATGAGACAATAAAACTAAGGACTTATCATATAACAATAGGGCTTAATCATGAATATGAATGATTGATGATATACGAGTTCAATTCGAGAAAATAAAGACTTGAGTGTTAATTTAATCATTAGCACCCAACTCTTGGAAAAATCTATAGAGACATACAACTAACCTAGACGGTTTAATTAAACTATCTAGGCTTAGTAATCAAAACGTTGGAAAAGAAATCATTTAAATAACAAAGTCGAGTAATGGGCCGAATTTGGCCCAATGGGCTTAGCTTAAGCTCATCATGTTATTTATATTCCTCTTTTAAATAATTATGTTTTAGTAAAGGAAATGATTTATAAACTTTGTTAAACTACAATAAATTATGTTTTCTAAATGTTTAATCTAAATTGAATTAACTTGAAAATTAAAAGGTTTAAATGACTTATGTGGGTTTAGGGTTGTTAACGGGTAATAAGTTAGTCTAATTAGATGAAATCTTAGAAGCACTTTAGTAATCTAAGACACATAGTTGCGCACCGAGACCAAACCATAGATTTGACGACTACTGTATATGCTTATCGTCTACGAATCTTCTTAAATTAATTCAGGTGATAAAGATACCTAAGCTACAGTCAAAGAGCGCGCATTACCTTTTGTGAATCATTTGCACAGCGACACAGGTGAGTTCATTGCCCCTTTTCTAACATTTTTGTTTTAAAACGCGGGGCTGAGAAGCATGCGTAAACTGTTTTATTTAAACTGTTTATTTAAATGCTTTTATTTATTATATGTTTACATATATATGTTTGTTGATACTCTTAGACTCCTGTCTAAGAAATTATTAAACAGATCAAGTTATCAGTTGAATTTAAGTACTCTTTTGAGTAATACCTTAAATCTAAATTTTAAATCAACCCTTAGTCCATCAAGTTCAAATTCAAGAATCTAAGTTCAAAGTGAAATCAAATGAACATAATCAAGAGATCATATTCGAGGGAATCATAACTCAGTGTGTGATCTGAGACCCAAGAATCATAATCAAATCAATTATCATTGGAAATCATGGGAATTCAAAGAATCAAGAGACTTAGGAAATCAGAAATCATAAATGTGTGTGAATCATTGAACTAATGAAATCATTATGATCTAATGAATTCATTAATACTCAAGTCAAGGTGGGATGTCAGTTGTATATGGAATCAAGATCACGTGTAACACACATATAAAGTCCCACTCAGAAGCAGAAGACCTTTGGGTCAGGCTGTAACGGGCAATAACATGAACTAACAAACGATCATTATCAAAGTCAAAATCATGAGAATCAAGAGATCAAGAATCACAGGATATCCTTAAAGTCCCCGCTTGTACAGAAGACCTTTGGGTCAAGCTGTAAAGGCAAAACATTAAAATCCCGTTCAGTTCAAGTGTACTCCTTGTGAGTTATGCCTGACATGGGTCACGTGTGAGAGGTTACAACTTGGACAACCACCAACAACTAAGTCTAACTGATTGAGTAAAATCATACCCAATCATCATGTCTTAGTTGTATTTAAATGTTTTTATTTAATTATTTAATTAAATATTTGACATTTTGCTATTATCACTGACTTTTGGGAAATCCTATATCGGTGATCAAAATCAAGAGGATCAAAGGCATATCAGGTTTCAAAATCATAATCAAATTCAGAGGTGTTGGGTAAAAATGCTTAATTATCATTAACAACAGTGTCATATGCGTATTAGTATGTGGTGGGATAGCGTCTGGGCTTGACCCTTTCAGGATTCCCTATATATAAGCATACCGATGTGGATATTACATGTGGAGTTAATGAGGTTAGGGTCTTTACCAAAAGAGGTTTTCAAATCATTATCAAGTCATTTTCAAATCATTATCATACCATTTCCAAATCATTTTCAAATACTAAACTATATGAACTCACCAACCATGTGTTGACTTGATTTTTGCATGACTTCTCAGGTGACGAACAGGTCAACTAAGGAGTTATTCCTTTTGGACTAGGACTTCAGATAGAAGACTTAGCTTTTTGGACCTGCATATAGTTTGAAGACATCATTACACAAATTATTTTGTATATCTTGTGTAAATACAAGATAGAAATATATGATGTTTATGGTAGATTTACATTGTTAAATTATAAACAATACTGATTTAATTTAACTTTGTAATTCTATTATATTTAGCTTTTCTCATTAGTATCATGTGCAATGTAAACAATCTGATCATCACGATTATCACTCACGATATCGCGCCCCGGGAACCTTCCGCCCGACGGGACAACCGATCCTATCCCGCCGGCTCGGGGTGTGACAGGAACTCATTAAAATCATCAAGATTGATGTCAAAACAAGGCTACAAGGGCTTCGGATACACAAAACCCCTCAGACCATCAAGGCAAGCTTAGAATGGGGATTCCAACTTTTGGCGGAGAAGAGACAAAGAAAGACAAAGGAAAAGGAAGAAAATGATCGAGACATCGCTAGGCATGGAACGAAAGACCATCAATAGTATCATAATGGGTAACTTGAAATATCAGTGCTTGGTTGTTTTCTTTAATGTTATCTTGCAGGGCTACAAATACCACACTCCTCGGATCAAGTTTCGAGGATGTCCAAGACATGACGAATCAATCAGTGAAAAGCGATGGGCACAAAGCATAGGGAAACAGGATAAAAGATGGGCAGCCCACTACAAGTCTTTGGGGGAGCCCAAGACCACCAGGTTAAAGAACATGAACATAATTAATGGGAGGTCGAATGGGTTAAAAGGATTAATGGTAATGGGAAATGATATGGCATGGGGCAGGGTTGGCTTAAGTAGAGTAACATATCATAGAAGGGAAGGGAAATGGGGAAGGGACATATACCACACTACACACACCACTGAGAACAAGTTCAAGCAACTTGGGTACTTTTCTACGGGTAGTTGGACAAACAACCCAACATTTGCTCACCATGATCCGAGAGAGAGAGATACGGGCATTCTGGAAAGGGGGAATGGTACAAAACACACACTGAGCACCACCATCAAAAGTGAGATGAAATACTATCAAATGAGAGGAGGGAACAGTTTCAATAATTGGGAAACAACAAGGGGAGGATATTGGATTGGTACACTCTATACACACATGCACCTGCTTTCGCGAGGCACTTATCATGCGTCTAACGCATACCTGTTTAGAACAACATGGGTTTGGGACGGATGGGACAACAGACATAATGTGAGAGTCCAAGGGTTGGTAGGGCGGGGGGTTGGTACCAGGAGCACACACATCACTACCATAAAAAGAGAGAAGGTTATGCACACGAGAGAGAGGGATAAACACTTTCAAATTTGGGAACCATTCTTGGGAGGGATGCCGGTTGGTACAACATGCACACTGGCTTCGAGAGATTATCTACACCCCACTGTACACAATCAAGGGGGGGGGGAATTGGGATTTTTGGGAACCAAAATCATCATATGAGGTTGAAGGGAATGGTAGGGTGGTGGGCTGGTACAATTGTCACACTATGCACCACCTTAAAGAGAGTTGAGATAATAACCATGAGGGATGAGCGAAAAATTCATCTGTATTGGGAAACACCTAAGGGAGGGGCTCTGGTTGGTACATTTTTCACACGATGCACTCTGCCTTCAAGAGACAAGGATTTGCACCTTTATGGGACGGGGCTAGGTAGGAAAGGGAATGCGTGCTATTTGGGTGAGTATTATTTCCGGGAAACTCTATTGGGAGGGATGCTGGTTGGTAAACAATGCACACTAAGCACCACCCAAAAGAGCAATGGTTTTCTAACTTTGAGTGAAGGAGTGTCAAATTACCAAATCGGGACACATTGTAGGGAGGGATGCAGGTTGGTACAATATGCACCCACTACACCTTGCTTTCGTGAGAATGTTTTTTTGCAGGATCCTTTCACATATTTGGACATGAAGCATGTTTTGAATGGGACTACAAGTCGACTCAGTAACAGCCTTGCAAGACACGAGAATAATCTTCGGCAACTTGGGAAAACTCACGGCCAAGACACACAAGAGAATAAGCTTCTTGAGGAATGCAGGGGGTGGAAAGCTAAGGGGATGCAAGATTTACACGATATACATAAAATCACAGTGGGGGTTCAAGTGCATGAAATTTACGTATGCATGGATGTGCTTGAGTGTGAGTACTCTAGTTATATGGAAGGGCACCACTTTTATCCTTGGGTAATATTGGAAGGATTATCACCGTTGGAACCCTTGAAGACCTCTAGCCATGATTAATGATACTTTGCATTTTGATTTAGGGAACCTCATGTGTATGGGTTGGGGATTTTTATGGTTTTATATGTTATTTAGCGGTTTGTCGTGCTTGACTGACATTACTTAGTTTCTTTTCTTGGGTAGGTTCCCGCATGGTGGTACCTACGCCTTGTTCTGTATTTTTTCATTCTTTTTAATAATATTTGCCAAGGCTTTGCCTTTTTTCAAAAAAAAAAAACCCTAAACCCTAAACCCCAAACCCCAAACCCCAAACCCCAAACCCTAAGGAAAATCGTTTTTCTATTTTCACTACACACACTTAAAGGTGTCAGAGAAATCTCTCTCATTCTCTTTCGGCCGTATACCTATTTTCTCTTCAATTTCGATCATCTTTCTCGCGGATTATACCACCCCATAGCATGATTTTGGTTTTGGATCTTGCTAGAGATGAAATCATGGGTGTATTGAAGGAATCCGTAGGCTTGTTGGCTTGGAATTGGAAAAAAGAGGTGCGGCCGATTAGGGTTTCTCCTTGATTGTGTTATAGTGAATCTATTTTTTTGGTTCTCCTTCCGGTTCATAAGGTTTATTGATACATTATTAGGAGCCGTGATTGTTTGCTTTGATTGAGTATGCTTGATTGTTGTATACTTAATCCATCGGGTTTTTTTTGGTTTATGATTTATGGGTTTTTGATTGTTCTTCATGTTGATCGAATTATCCAAGTGTGTTGGTCGACTATCATGATGATGGTGGCGACAATCTAATAGGTAACAACACATGGTGGATGTTTTTTTGATCATGTTGTGAAGTTATCAATCGGGTTGGATGGATTTTGGATTTCTAATCACTTGGCCGATACAATTATTGGATCTCACTTATGGGTGTGGATGCCTATTATCTTTTTGTGTATTGCGTGGTGATGGAAGCTTGCTTGGGGCTGGTAAGGATTTCCTTGTTGCATGGTTTGTTGAACGTATGAATGGTGCTCATGGCCGTAATCTTCTTTTTTATCAAAGCCAATCAAATGTCTTGTGTATTATTTCACCCCATAGCTTGGTTTGCTTTGATCTTGCTAGAGATGATCTAATGGGTGTATTAAAGGAAATCGTGGAGTTATTTGGTTACATTTGATATATAAAAGGGGTTGCGATTATGGATGGATCATCTATGTGTTCTTCATTATCAGATGGGTTTCATGAGGGGTTGCATGTTGTTTGGGGTTGCCTCAAATGGTTTAGTTTGGTTTGTATGTGATGCTTGTGATGGGTCTACTGCATGTTATGAAGGATAATTGCTGGATGTCGCGGCTGCCATAGTGTTTGATGGTGGATGAATTCATTTTTTGATCTTAGTTGGCGGATTAGGGTTTGCATGGTTGAATTTGTTGCCAACTAGGGTTTGCATGCATGGGTAATTATTCATAATGGGTTTGGCTTGTGGTGTGCTATTTTGATCAAGATAGGTGGTTTGCATTGGAATGGTCATTTTTTTGGGGCTGCATGCGTTTGTATTGGCAATGATTATTTGGTGATCGAGTATATGGCAATATGTGTTCTTCAATATTTGAAATGGGGGCTACAAGATGTATATTGAAGATGCTGTTGTTGGCTTGCATTAATCCGCGGCTACCATCATATGTTGTGGTGGATGATTTCAAGTTTTTGTGGTGAATGCTTATTGGCCGATTATGTTTTTTGCATGGTTTGTTGCTTGGGTTTCATTGCATGGAGGTGGGGGTTTTGAGTTTTGTTGTTGGCCGTATATTTGGCACCATATTACGGCTACCATCATCTCTTTGGTGGTGGATGAGATTGTTTTGGGTGATTGCATTTTGGTATGTGTATGTAAGTTCACTTTCTTTTGCCGAGTATGAACTCAAGGGGTTGCATTCTTATTGTGGCTACCTTTTATCTTAATGCTTTTGGCGATTGGTGAATTGTGTTGTGCATGCTTTATATGTATGGGTACGGTTCACATGGGTTGGCTTGCATACTCTTGATTTGAGGGGTTGACGGATATTAATCATATTATGTTCGTAGCATCCAAGTGTTTTGGTCATTTTCATGATGATGAAGTGATAACCTATTTGGTAACAAAGCATGGTGGTTGTTTTGGTTATAATGGGATATGGTTGAGGTTGGCTTCTTGGTTTGTTGATGTTGAGGTGCCTTTATGGCTAATTGGTTTCGGTTTGCTTTTGAGGCTTGACTAGTATATATGATATGCATGAGGAAGGATATGGTTTAATGATATTGTTTTACATTGATGCAATTTGCATTGGAAGTGAAATACTTGGCCTCATGTATGTCATTGTGTTGGTCTTTGGCATCTTTGGTTTGATTCAACCTTTCTTTCTTTATGGTTAATAATTTCATTTTACATCATCAACATTTGAATGGAAGATAGTACGTGCTTTCTTAGTGGCGTTAGAAATGGGGGAGAAAGTACACCTTTGTATGGGCTAAGGTGGACATTTATCTATTGGTAAGTGTTTGTTATTATTTTTATTTGGATGTGTGGTCCCCTAAATGTGCCTTAGAAATGGGCCGGGGATTGAACCTATATATGGGTATGGTTGATGATGGAAGTGGAAAAGTTGAACTTGAAGAATGGAACGGGTTTGGATCTCCTTTAGATTAGTTGGGATTAGAAAACTCTCTACATGCTTATCTTAGAGTTAGTATAATTCCTTGTTTAATTTTGGCCTGCGTGCCTGATTTGTTTTGTTTTATACGGTTTCCTCCCTCTTTGGTTAAAATGTCCTGGAGGGGGGAAATGCGATTTGTTTGTAATACTTATTCTTTTTTAATAAAATTTACCAAGGCTTTGCCTTTTTCAAAAAAAAAAAAAAACCCTAAACCCTAAACCCGAAACCCGAAACCCGAAACCCCAAACCCCAAACCCTCTTTTGAAAATCCTTATTCTGTTCTTGTTTCTTTTTTCAGCTCATTATCATTATTTGTATGGTATGGGCTATTGGGGGATGAGAGACAAAACCAATTGGCTAAATGTGAGGCTTTGGGGTAAGGGTTGGGTTAGGGCTGGGATTTACAAAATGATTTTCTTCTTGAGTGATGGGTTGTGGACTAAACCTGGGGGTTTGGCCTCTATTGGTGGGGAGGGGTTTTGCAAGGGGTGGTTGTGTAGTTTAATTACATGTGGGAATACTAATTGGGCTTTAAGGGCTGGGCGTGGTTGTGAGCAGGGCTGGACCAGAATGATTTTGCAGGTTAATTTCGGCTGGAGAGTTTACAATTCAGTCTGGGATGATGGTAGTAATCTGACTTGGATGGTCTGGTGCCGCTTCTTGGATATTACTATGTTCATTCCTTGGATTTACAGCTATATGGGTCGCTATATAGGTGCTCTTATTTTTGACCATGGTCTGCATAAGTTTGAGTTCAAGGCCTGCTGTAAGTTGGTTTTTAATTTGGGAATTGTGATGGGCCCCTCTTGGGTCAACAGGCCTAAATGGTTGACCTGTTCTGGTCAACTGTATACTACTTTGGGGACCTTTTACAGCAGGTATTATGGCTTGGCTCACATGATATATGTGGCCTACATCAGTACTAGTTGGGCGCAGAAGAACAGGAAGTACTCTAAGGGCTGCAGGGGGATTTGCAGCTGGTTTTTGGGCAGCCAAAAGGGGCAAATTCGGACAAACAGTGGTTTAAGCTGGGTCTGCAGAGCTGCTAAGTTCAAACTTCATATCCAACTTTTCTGGAATAATAATGGCTGGTCTGTTGATTTGTATAGGAGCCATGTGGGAAAGATGCTGACTCATTACCATGTATCTATGACTAAAGGTGCTACATCTACAGGGAAGGGTATGTGGTTTGGTCAGGGGGACTGTTCTGGGGCCTTGCAAAGGGGTTTTTGGGGCTGCAATTGTACCTGTGATGGGCTGTATTCTCTTATGGGTGTGTGGGGCTGGATGGTTGAGGTCCAGGGGGTATTAAGACCCATGGCTCCATTCACATTATGGGGGAGCTCCATTGGGGGTTGTCTGTTACTACTAAGACCTTTAGAAGGGTTGATTGTATGGATAATTTAGACTTGCTGCTTGCTGATCGGATGCTCTTCCTGCATAGGGATTTGAGGAGAAATATGGGTATGCAGGTGGTTCTTAGTGGTTGTGAGGTGATAGGAGGTTGGTTGACTACTGGTTCATGGATCTTGATTATCAATTGCTGGTATTCTGAGTCTTCTGCTTGCAGTGCTGTTAAAAGGAAGCTGTGCCTCATGAGCCATCTTGATGGGAACATCGGCTGCATTTTACACAATTGGGGTTTTATTGTGCGTGTCCTGATGGTTCTCTGGGTTGCTATTTTCGGCTGGCTTCTGTGTATATGGTTGGCCTGTTTGGGGCAATGGGTGTGGTGAGATATGGATACATCCTTTGCTGATTTAGCTGGTATTATGGACGGGGATTGCTATATGTGTGACCTTTCTCTCCTCATTTGGGTTACTGTTGGACATTTAGTTGGGATTTCTGTTTTGGGTTGGGCTTGTGGCTCCTGAGTTCTCTTGTATTGCTGGGGTTGGATGGTTGGTTATCATAGCCTTGGCTTGGTCCAGGAGGGGCACTTGTTGGCTTGTTGCCATGGGCTTTGGATCTACCAGGCCACTGGGTTGGGTGATTGTATGCTTGGGCCTTTTTGGCAGAAGGTGGAGGGTTACTCTTCAAAACAAGAGTGGAATGTCCTTTTTGTGAACCATTTTTTTGGTATGATGTATTGGGTTCCTTCGATTCGCTTCAGTCTGTCGATGTTTGAAGGAAGGAACGCTTGGCATCATCTTATTACAAATTCTTGTACTTTTGTGTTTTGTATGTTTCATTGTATTTTTCTTAGGTGGTTATGTATTGCTAGTTGTAATAGGGTTATTAGTTGTACCCCTTTTTTGTATAGTTGGGGTGATGGGATTAAGTTTATCCCATCTATTTTTTGGGTGCCCAAGCGTTGGTTTGTGCTTGTGGTCACTACTCGAGGGTATGCCCTTGTGATTTTGTAATTGGTTTCATGATTGGTAAATATTTTTCTGGGCCAAAGCCCTTTATCAAAAAAAAAAAAACCCTAAACCCTAAACCCTAAACCCTAAACATTTCTCTCTGGTGCCAGGTTCCTTCTCACCTTACGCCAGAATCACTCAAGCTTCTTCTAGGTTTTCCAGGTGTATGGATCCTTCAAATTCCTTCATCCCCCATGTGAAGAAACCCCCTGATCCTAATTTGTTCCCCCCGTTGGATGCTGGAACTGGGAAAAGAGGAGTTTCTTCGCTAGCTGTTAATTCGAAATCTAAGAAGAAAAAGGAATCGGCTGGCACGATCCTTGGAGGTGGCAATAGGTCCAAATTTGTTGATTTAAATGTTAACAGGTTTGTTGAGGAAGTCAATGGAGTGCGCTACACTGGAGATGGAACGCAGATGGAGAACGCAACATCAATGGAGCTTGTTCAACAGGATGGAATGCAGGTAGGTCTATTAGATGTCGGGTCTGGTGTCATCTTCTCTACTCATCCCCCAACCAGCCCTATTGATGCGGAAATGGCCGGGAAAAACTCCCAATTGTCGAGATCAGAGATCTGTGGTCTCAATTTGGAAGCATCTGTTCCCCCCTCTCCGATTACCTTCTTGGATGAAGCTCCCATCATTGATGAGGAGATGTCTTCTGAGTCGGAGCAGGAAAGGGAAGGGGAGGAAAACTTGGCTGCTAGTAAGTCGAAGCACAGTGGTCCGACACTGAACAGGGGATTGCCCCAGGTTGCTGGTGGATTGAATCATAGTGGTCTGCTAGTGAGTAATGCCACCCAGCTGAACAGTGGTCCGACCACCAATGGGTGTAGTCGCTTGGTGGATGAATTGGAGCCCAATCGAAATCCAATGCAAGAGAATGTTTGGGACAAGCATGTTACTGGCAAGGTTTCTTATGCTAGCAAGATGAAGCTTAATAATGATAATGAGCGAACCCGACTTGAATTCATCCCCCCATCGGTCTCCCTAAATGGTGGGAAAAGAGTTCTCATATCTGAGGATGATCTCAGGTATTCTGCTTCAAATTTCACCTTGTATTTGTATGGTTATTTCCTAGGAACATCCATGGATTTTAATGTTGTCAACAACACATTTAGGAGATTATGGAAGCAATTTGATTTGGACAGTGTATCCAAAAGCTCTGTTGGGTACTACTACTTCAAGTTCAAAAGTGAACAGGGAATGAATGAAGCTTTATCAAATGGTCCCTGGTTAGTCAAAAATGTCCCTATTTTGTTGCAAAAATGGGAGCCGGGCCTTTGTTTGCAAAAGCTTGAACCAAGTGTTATCGCCCTTTGGATAACAGTGCACAATGTCCCCCTAGAGTTATGGACAGGTAAGGGTCTTAGCAAGATCATGAGTGCTTTGGGAGTTCCCCTCCTAATGGATAGAGTGACAGAGGAGAGGTGTGAAAGTCAAATGGGAAAGATAGGGTATGCTAGGGTCTTAGTAGAGGTTGCTGCTTCTACCAATTTGCCCAATGAAATAGAGCTGGAATTCCCTCCTATTCGAAATCGGCCTGCTAGGATTGCTAGTTTACATGTGTCATATCAGTGGCGCCCAGCTGTCTGTGAACACTGCACAGTTTTTGGGCACTCATTCCAAATGTGTAAGGCTAGGCCAAGGACTGAGGAAGAGCTTAAGGCAGCTGAAAATAATCAAACAAATCCAAAAAATAGGGAGAGTGGAAAAGAGACTGGAAAGGAACCGGATGGGGATGGATTTATAATCAAAACATACAAGAAGATGCTTCCGCATGGAGCTAAGCAAGGTAGGCAGTCAAAGCAAGGAGGAACCAGAGTCATTGACCCCAAAAATGGGCCATCTAGGTATGGGCAACAGCAGCGGAGCAACACCAGTAGTGATCCTTCAATCCAGCGAAAAATGAGTATGCTTCATACTGCTCATGTTGTAGCCACTCGCAACAAAGGAAAAGGTCCAGCAGTTGCTGGGAGGGAGAATAGGTCTAATTCCATCAGGTCCCAGTCCAAGACTAGAGCTCAACAGAGTACCAGAAACACTATTGATGCTGGAGTATCTACCTCTAATCAATTTGACTTGTTGGCTGATGAAGGGTTCTCGATGATGGATATTGAAGCCTCTGTTCGCACAGGTAAGCTGGTCACTGCAGAAGGACCAATGAAGGGAAGTTACAAAAATGCCAACCAAAACAGCAGCAGGAACCAATCTGGTTATGATAGTGATGAAGAGTCCATTGACTTTGGCCTAACCAATGCTCAGAAGTGGGCCATTACAAACAGGCTCCTAAAATTCAAAACTGTTAGGGCAGTTGACCAACAAAGTTGGGAGCCTGGGGAATGGGAGTTCTTCCATCATCAATTGGAAGTCCTTAGAATTGATCCTAACTACAGTGTTGAGGATGTGGACCTGGAAGATAGTGAAATGGCTCAAATTATTGGAGCTAAATCAGATGAGGGTATTGCAGGTGAATCAGAGCACCTGGTACAGAAACCATTTACTGTTTAAATGGATATGCACATATCAGCCTGGAATGTTAGAGGCATGTCTAATGCCACTAGCCAGAATCAGGTCAGAGATCACATTATGTGCAAGCAGATTAGTGTTATTGGTGTTCTTGAAACTCACCTAGCCAAGGCTAAGCTTCACCAGATTTGTAATCGTGTTTTTGGGAAATGGGAGTGGGACTCTAATTGCCATGAATCTGAGAGGACCACTAGGATTGTTGTTGGCTGGGACCCTTCTGTTGTTTCTCTTTTGGTAATTGCTCGCCACTCGCAGGTCAAGCATTGCCACATACATCCTACTAATGGTAGCCCCCCTTTTCACTGCTCCTTTGTTTATGCGTATCATCGCCAAATCCCTAGGAGACACTGCTGGGAAGCTCTTAGGATGCACAAGACCTTTGTTGGATCAGACCCTTGGGTTCTTCTTGGTGATTTCAATGCCATTATGGATCCTGCTTAAAGGTCTATGGGATCCTCCTTTATCTCGAGTAGCATGTCTGAGCTAAGGGATTGTGTTTTTGACATAGAGGTTGAGGACATTGCTAAGTCAGGGCTTAAATTCACCTGGAATAAAAGTCCTGGAAGCCCCATTGGCCTCCTGAAAAAACTTGACAGAGCGATGTCTAATGGTCCATTTGTCCAAGCATTTCCTTCGGCTTATGCGAAATTCCTTCCTTTTCTAACTTCAGACCACTGTCCCATAGTTTTGTCTATCCCCTCTGCTGTCAAAAAGTCCCCTAAGCCTTTTAGATTCGCTAACTTTCTGGCTAGGAAGGAGGATTTTACTGTTAAGGCCTCTTGGGAGGCACCTGTTAGGGATTCCATATGTTCTCTCTGGTTTCTAAATTAAGAAGGCTTAAGAACCCCTTAAGAACTCTCAACAGAAAACAGGGCAACATCTTTGATAATGTTAGATGTTTGAAGCAGGAATTAGAGATTGTCCAAGCTGAAGTTACCAATGATCCCACTAATAAAGACCTTAGGCAGGAAGAACATGTCTATTTAGATGCGTACAGGGTGGCTGTTAGAGATGAGGAATCGTTCCTTAGGCAGAAAACCAAAATTCAATGGCTTGGTGAGGGGGACCAGAACACTAAGTATTTCCATCAGGTCCTGGTCAGCAATCAGAACAGAAGACGTATTATATCAGTTTAGGATTCTCAGGGACATCGTGTCATGGGTGCTCCCATGGCTGATATGTTTGTTGATCACTTCAAGTCCATTCTGGGTCAAACGGCTAGTGTGGAGGATATTTCTAATCCCCATGAGTTGTTCACCCGAACCATTCCCACCAATGTTGCTGCTACCATGCTCGCCCCAATTATTGATGATGAGATAAAAAGTGCCCTGTTTGATATTGATGATGATAAGGCCCCTGGTCCGGATGGCTTTTCATCCAAATTCTTTAAGGCTGCCTGGGAGGTTGTGGGGCAGGACTTCTGTGCTGCCATCAAGGAGTTTTTTAGAAATTGTAATCTCTTGAAGGAGGTTAATGCCACCGTTATTGCCCTTGTCCCTAAAGTCGATGTCCCTAGGAAGGTCACTGATTTCAGACCGATTTCTTGTTGCAATGTCACGTACAAATGCATAAGTAAGATCATCACTAACCGCATCAAAGGTGCCCTGGACCATGTGGTTAGTGATAATCAATGTGCGTTTATTCCAGGTAGGCAGATTAGTGATAATATACTTATCACTCAGGAGCTTCTTAGAAATTATCATAGGAATAGAGGCCCTCCCAAATGTGCTTTCAAGGTTGATATTCAAAAAGCATATGACACCGTTGAATGGTCTTTCCTTCAAAATTGTCTCTCACATTTTGGGTTCCCTCAACGGATGATTCAATGGATCATGATGTGTGTCACCACCACTGCTTTTTCTATTAGTGTCAATGGGGAACAAAAAGGGTTTTTCCAAGGGAAAAGGGGCCTGCGCCAAGGGGATCCCATGGCCCCTTACCTCTTCACTCTGGTTATGGAGGTTCTTTCTCTTATTATTGCTCGGCAACTAAGAGAAAATGCCCAATTCAAGTACCACTGGAGGTGTGCAGAAGTGGGTCTCACCCACCTATGCTTTGCAGATGATCTCTTTTTGTTCTGTAATGGGGATAGTATGTCTGTTGAAATTCTGATAGATGCCCTTGAGGAATTCAAAAACGTGTCTGGTCTCACCCTTAGTATCCCAAAGAGCACGGTCTACTTTGGTAATGTCAAACCAGAAGTTATCAGGGAGATCAATGATATCATACACTTTAGAGTGGGCAATCTTCCTGTCAAATACCTTGGAGTTCCCCTTATCTCCTCCAGATTGTACCAAAGGGATTGTACCCCTCTTATTGAAAGAGTTTACAGGAAAGTTAAGGATTGGAAGAACAAATCTCTTTCTTTTGCTGGCAGGCTGCTTCTTATCAAGTCGGTTCTCACTTCCATGCAAGTGTACTGGGCCTCAGTGTTCATCCTTCCTGTCACTGTTCTTAGGGGCATAGAAAAACTCATGCGTGCCTTCCTATGGAGTAAAGGTTCACTCCTTAGAGGAAAGGTCAAAGTCAAATGGAAGGAGTGCTGTACTCCTCTCAATCAGGGGGTTTGGGGCTCAAGTATCTTAGAACCTGGAATGTGGCCATCATGTCCAAGCACATCTGGAATATCATTTCCCACAAAAAGTCTCTGTGGGTTCAGTGGATTGACAAATACCAGCTTAAAGGTAGGAACTTCTGGGAAATACCTATTAGGAAAGAAGATTGCTGGAGTTGGCGGAAAATCTTGCAGCAAAGAGAGACAATTTGGCCCCATATATTCACAGTTGTTGGTGATGGGAGGACTACATCTACTTGGTACGATAATTGGCATCAACTAGGCCCCCTATCCAACATGCTCACCCACAGGAACATCATTGAGGGGGGTTTCAGTGAAGCTACTGTTGTTGCTGATGTGGTGTTAAACAATCATTGGAGCTGGCCCCTGGATTGGAGTACTAGATTTCCCCTTCTTTTTACTTTTAACCCTTGCCAGCTTAGGCCTAATGTTCCTGATATCCCCAAATGGAGAACCAACCTGGGCAAACTCCTGCCTTTTCATGTTAGTGTGGTTTGGAAGGACATCCAGGAAGGAGGGTCTTCTGTCTCCTGGACTAAGTTGGTTTGGTTCTCTCAAAGCATCCCTAGGCATGCTTTCATTTTGTGGCTTGCGGTTAAGAATAAACTGCGTACTCATGAGATTATTGAGAAATGGGACAGTGATCCTGCTCATAAGTGTGCCCTCTGCAAACTGGTCCCTGATTGCACCAGTCATCTATTCTTTGAATGTCCCTTCTCTACCAAAGTTTGGGAGGTTGTTAGCCTTAAAACTAAATGGGCCCACATCAATGGCACTTGGAGGGAAAGAATTGAGGAATATAGTAGCACCATTACTACCAATTCAGCCTGGGGTGTGGTTAATCGTTTAGTCCTTGGAGCTGCTGTTTACTATGTGTGGCAGGAAAGGAACTTGAGAGAGTTTAATGATAGGCATCGACCGGCTGAGGAAATTACTTCGTTGATTTTGGATACTGTTAGGAATAAACTCCTTACCCTCAGGTTCAAGGATTCTACGGTGTTAACTCATGTGAGGAATGAATGGGATTTAGATAGGTTTTCCCACATGGCTGATGGGATTTAAGTTTGCATTCACTTATGGCTAATTTTAGAATGTTAAGCTTTATTTTTTTCTGGTTTGTTTGGTGGTATGGCTTCCATGTGTGCTGGTATAGATTTAGTTTTGGGTATGTAAACTGGCTTGAGGAAAAAGTGCACTTGAAAATCCTTTCTCTTTCTCTCTTAATTAATCTGCACCTTCACTTCAGTTTACAAATTGTGCTTTGCACTGGTTTTGGTTTGGCTGGGTTGGGTTCTATTGGTACCTATTATGTTAACTGTTGCATTTGGCTCCCTACTTTTGTCGCAACATGCAGGTGGGGGGGGGGGAGAGCGGCAGGATAAGGATGGGGCCTTGGGTCTCTTGGGTTGGGTATATTGGTACTACAATTATTGGTTCTGGTTTAGCTGGTGTTTCAGGAAAATTGCTGCTGGGTACATGCATTTGGGTTGGGCTGTGGGTGACATCTTCCATGGTCGACAACTGTTTTGGGGGTCTATCTATACTGTTGTCAAGTGGACTAGGGCTACTGTTTATGGGCTGGGCTGGACTTATGCTCCAACGATTAGGATAAAGGGTGCTGGGATTGCTATTTGGGTTGGGCCTGGGCTTGGTGGCCTGCTTTTGTCTTCTGAAAAGCACCACTATGAAGCTGCTAGGGGTTGGGATTTAGTTTATATGGAGTGGCTGCACCATTGCTTCACCTTGGTCAAGATCAGAATTCATTATCGGTCTTTGGATTCTCAATTGATGAGTTGCATTTGCTACTTGTGCTCTTATGGGTTGATTCACTTCTGGTGTTGGGCTGGGCTAAATCACTGGGTTGGGCATGAGGTCCGTATCTTCTTGGTTTGCTACTGCTTATACACTGGTGGGCCTACGCTCCTGTGTTTGAATTGTTTGGGCTTTTCCAAATGTTTAACCAGAGGGCTGAACAGGGCTGGGTATGCTCCTACTTTTATCCTAAAGGGGCTGCTTTTTTGGGTTGGGTGTGCGGCTTTACATATGTATCTGGGCTGGAATGCGGGTACCTTGTACTACGGTATCCTCTTCTGTACAAGGTTCTTTCTGTTTGCTACTGATTGGATTAAGGGTGTTAATCATGGGGTGGGCTGGGCAAACGCTCTCAAGACTGGGAGACAGAGTGCTGGGCCAATTACTTTGATTGGGCTTGGGTTAGGTGGCCCTTATTGGACTGCTATGGTTTGGGATCATGAAGCTGCTAAGGGTTGGGGAGATCAGATTGCTACTTTGCTTCTTGAGTTACCCAAGATTCTGATTCATGATGTCTCCTTGGGTCAACGGTTGAAGAATAACATTGGCTCTGGGTTTATTCACTCTTTCTGGCCAATTTTCTTTGGGTCTGATAGATGGGTTGAGCATTCCTCCATTGATGGCCTCTGGTTGGGCTGCAATCAGATTCCTCATATGGAGTTGGGTTCTTGTATGGTCACGAGTTGGGTTCTTGCTTGGGCTCTTATTCGGCTACACTGGTTGCGCACTATTTCCTTCCATGAGATTAATATTTGGTTATATTGCCCCTTTTTGGTTTTGATGTGGTATGTTCCTCATACTTATCTTCACAGACACATGGGAAACAAGCTACATCAACACTATAGTTATGATAGGGCTATTTTGGTTATTCATGTTCATTGTATTTTCCTTTGTATGTATTGGTGTTTTGGGTACATTATCTATTGTACTAGGCTTAATAGATACACCCCTTTTTTGTATAGGTGGGGTGATGGAATGAAGTTCATTCCTGTCATTTTTTGGGTTCCTAAACATAGGTTAGGATCTTTATGTATTTCAGGGGGGTATGCCCTCCTTGGGTTGTAATTGTTTTCTTTTGGTGATATATATTTTTCAGGGAAAAATGCCCTTTACCCAAAAAAAAAAAAAAAACCCTAAACCCTAAACCCCAAACCCCCACCCCCGACCCCCGACCCCCCGAACCCCGAACCCTATGGATTTTCATTTGTGTTTTCTTTCTCTCTCTAGATTTCTCTCAAGTCTTACGGCCAAAGAATGAAGAAATCAAATAAGAAATCAAATGTGTTTCAATCCAATCATCCTGTACGTAGATCTGCTAGGTTACAAGAGTCATCAATCTCCATTGAAGATGTTCAAAATCATTCGAAACTTGTGGGTTTTAGTACAACTGATTCGGTTGAGGTGGTAAGGGATATTGCGGCTATGGGGGAGTTGAATGACATAATGGAAGATGATGGTGTTGGATCTGAAGAATGGGAAATAACTCAAGGCTCAAACAAAACTCAAGAAAAGTTCGTTTCTATGATTAATTCATTTCACTCGTTTGAAGAGTCACTACAAGAATACCAACGTTTAGCGACGACAATTGTCGTCGCAATAGGGTCTTTTTGTCGTCGCTATAGGCTATAGCGACGACTTCTCGTCGCTGAGATGTCGTCGCAACTGGTTCGTCGCTATTGCCCGGATAAGTCGTCGCTACTGATGTCGTCGCAATATGGTGATCTATAGCGACGACTAGTCGTCGCTATAAGCTATATTTATTTTTTTGTTTTCCTTTTTTTTTTCAAACTTAAATTCAATTTTTTAATTAAAAACAAAAATCGAAATAATAACTTTGATTAAAATATTATTAAAAAATTGTTTTTTAATATTATTCCGTATAACACTATAGCGACGACATGTCGTCGCTATAGGTTAACATCAAAAAAATATTTTTTTTTTGTTTTTTTCCCAGATTAAAAACCTGTTTAAATAATCTAATAAACCTGTATAAAAACCTGCTATAAAATTTAAAACAATCCCAAATCATCACATTACTAAAAACATAATTATCCTAATACGCATACGCAATACATGTTTAAAAGTACACATCCGAATCCAAATTCAAACACAAAACACAATTATCCAAAAAACACAAGATAACCCAAGTGGAATTCTATTCACTATCATCATCATCATCTTCTTCTTCTTCTTCTTCAAAGGTTGGTTTGTAGGTATTTTCAAAAGGATTGTCAAAGGCTTTTTGGCGTGACATTAGCTCGTTTATTTGTTGTTGCATCCGTAGGTTAATTTCTTGTTGTTCTTGCCAACGAGCATTTGCTTGTCGTAATTCATTGTGCAAATCTTGATTGTGTGGTGTATACGACATACTTTGAGCAAAATCCGGGGTTACACTTTTCACCGTTCGGCCAACACCTCGAATGTAACCACGCCTTTGTCCCAACGACCTTTCAAGTATTTCAACCTCATTAATTGGCGTATCATCGCCACCCGAGCTTGACATTGACTTGTTTTTTTCGTCCATAATTTTACCCTACATTTAATTATTTAAACGGGTCAAAGACATATTACACTTACAACATATATATACATATACACTTACAACATACAATTACAAATCTAAACGGGTCAAAATTTAACAAACATACTCATATACCTTTAAAACATGCAATTACAACTCTAAATGGGTCAAAATTACCAAACATACTCATATACCTTTAAAACATGCAATTGCAACTACAAACGGGTCAAAATTTACTAAACATATGCATATACACTTACAACATACAATTACAACTCTAAACGGGTCAAAATTTAACAAACATACTCATATACCTTTAAAACATGCAATTACAACTCTAAACAGGTCAAAATTTAACAAACATACTCATATACCTTTAAAACATGCAATTACAACTCTAAATGGGTCAAAATTACCAAACATACTCATATACCTTTAAAACATGCAATTGCAACTACAAACGGGTCAAAATTTACTAAACATATGCATATACACTTACAACATACAATTACAACTCTAAACGGGTCAAAATTTAACAAACATACTCATATACCTTTAAAACATGCAATTACAACTCTAAATGGGTCAAAATTACCAAACATACTTATATACCTTTAAAACATGCAATTGCAACTACAAACGGGTCAAAATTTACTAACACATATGCATATACACTTACAACATACTCATATGAGTCATTATAACCTAAACTCACATACAAAGACATTACACAAGACATGCACTTACCCAATGAGTTTCTGCCATCTCATTGTACCAACCTGAGCTTCCCTTACAGTGCATCTCCCTCCAACCTTCAACATGTTTTGGAACCCCAGTTTCTTGGACCTTACAAACAATTAAAATATTATATTAATGAAATTTTAAATATATATTTACACATATAATGAAAATTGTAAGATTTTACTTCAGTGTATCGTCTTTGTGCATAAGACTGCGTCCCATGATAACTCCCATATAGTTGTTTTGAACGATTTGCTGAGTTTGCTTGAGAACGTTTCTGGTATGTGGGAGTTGTAAATAGCTCCTCAATAACTCGAACCCAAGCAACTGGGTTCATGCCCTCTGGTGGTTTTGTCTTCGCTCTTTCAGTGTTATCGTAACCTCCAACTTTATCAAAATGTTTTTTAAGCTTTGTCTTTCGATCCTTATAACGGTTTGCACAATCCGATTGTATCCCTTGCTTAATGCCTTCCCAGTACTTAGTGTTGTGATATCGTTGAAGATCAAAGTAGTGCTACAAAAAGAAAAGATGAAATTACAAAGCAACAAAAACTTAGAAAATTTAATATAAAACTTAAAATGACTACTTACATGTAGTGTGGTAAGGATGGACATTTTGATCTCATCAGGAACTTCTTGCCAACTTCGGTAGTGAAACGGAGCATGCTTATCAACCTCGTTTGAAACCAATCTCACAAACAATTGGTAGTTCTCTCCAACAGCCCTAAATTGGTTAGAGGAGTAGTCAAATTCTAACGGAAGTGGCCTGCTTCCATTTTTTTGAAACTTGTCATACAAGTTTAAATTTTTTCCGTGAGAACCTTTTTTTGCAGGTTTTGCTACATCAATTTAATCCAAAAGTTAGCAACTACAACTTACAAGATTCGCAATCAACATAATAAAACATATAAATACTACAACTTACAAGATTTACAATGAACATAATAAAACATATAAATACTACAACTTACAAGATTCACAACCAGTTCGCAAATTATATGGAGGACCGTAAGGAGGTTCATTTCCCCCGTCTCCACCATGTGATCGTGCTACATCTGCCATTCCTTCATTGAAAAAATAATAAACATAATCTTAATTCTTAACAAGTTAAAATAAGCAATATAATATGTAGCAATTATATAACAGAACATATAATAAATGTTAACATGTATATTTAAAAATAAATATGCAATAAACATACATTTATTCGGAATCATCACTATAATATTGGGTGTCTTCAATATCATCATCATCTTCATTGTCAACATCGTCGTTTATTTCATCTTCATCATCTGAAAAGTAAACATTTTCATCTTCCTCTTCTTCATCATCATCATCGATAAGAATTTCATCACGCATACTTTCCTCTGAAGCCGTTCTCATGGGTAAAAAGCCTAAGTCGACAACTAAGTTACACTCAAAAGATTCATTGTCTCTTAAGTCATCATCGACAACCAAGTTATAATCAGATGATTGAGTGTCATGTAAGATATCTATTTCATTAACAACACTCATACTTGGATGATCCCAAAGTTTTCGATGGTGTACGTCTTCGACAACTCTCCAATTACCGGTGGTTCGAGAAGGATCTTGGAGATAAAACACTTGCTTAGCTTGTGTAGCTAAAATATATTGTTCGTTAACAAACCATTCACGGCTAACATCGATCACAGTAATATTGTTCTTCTTAATTAACCGTTTACCCGATGTGTTGAACCATTTACAACGAAATAATACAACCGAGTAACCATGTAAATAGTTCATCTCTATGATCTCCTCTAATTGACCATAAAATGGAGTTTTATCTTCTCCTATTGTAACAACACCACTATTCTGAGTAGTGTGTCGAACATCACGATTGTGTACCACAAATCTCACACCATTAACAATGCAAGCAGTGTACAAATATGCATTCAACGGACCGTGTGCTAGTGCCTTTAATTCGTCAGATGAAGATATAAACGAAGATGTATTTGATTTATATCTAAACCAAGAAGAAAATTCTGTTTTTACATCACGTTCAGGAAATTCGGATTCAAATTCACTGGATTAATAGAAAAACTTCAATTAGTTTATAAATATATATTAAATGAATAATTAAAATAAAAATAAAAAACTTACGATTTGTGGTCTTTAATTTCATCACAATTGTTCAATACAAACCATTCCAATGATTTTCTAGTCTCTTCAGAAAGTGATATGATTTTCTTCTTTGAAATTGGTCGACATTGTGATGAAAATACATGTAACTGCCTTTTAGGAATACCGGCATCTGCATTTCTATCTGGACGGTTGAATTTGGTTTGCATACCCTCAAGATACATGGAACAAAATGTTAATGCTTCATCTGCAACATAACCCTCTGCTATTGAGCCTTCAGGCCTTGCTTTATTTCTAACATAAGCTTTAAGCTTCTTCATGTATCTTTCAAACGGATACATCCATCGCATATACACAGGTCCACCAAGAATAGCTTCTTCAGGCAAATGAAGAACTAAATGAACCATTATGTCAAAAAATGCCGGAGGATATATTAACTCCAAATTACATAATATTTTGATCACTTCCTTTTTTGCTTTCTCCATATCTTTCATATCTAATCATCGAGCACAAAGTTTTTGAAATAACGTGCAAAGGTCAACAATTGCTATTGAAACATTCGCGGCCAAATATCCTTGAACACCAATTGGTAACAATCGTTGCATCAAGATGTGATAATCATGTGACTTTAACCCAATTATGTTAGAATCATTAGACACCTTATTTTTAAAATTTGAACCAAAACCATCAGGTAGTCTCACTCCTTTAATAAACTTACAAAAATGTACTCGATCAGTGGGTGTGAAAGAGTAAGGTGCATGTGGCTGATAAACTTTGTTGTTATTCCTTTTTAGCCATAAGTTATTTCGAATACCCATATTTTCTAAGTCTTGTCTTGCTTTAGATGTGTCTTTGGATTTTTCATTCATTAACAAAGTACCTAACAAGCTCTCACACACATTTTTCTCAACATGCATAACATCAATATTGTTTCTTAAAAGAAGAGAAGACCAATAATCTAACTCAAAAAAGATACTTTTTTTTGTCCAATTCAACTCAGACGTGGCACGTTTTCTTTTCACACCTCCGTGACTTGGATGTTTTCCTGGAACATGATTGGGAAGACTTTGTAATTGTTTTAACATTAGTATGTTAGTCAATGGCTTTGGAGGATCTCTGGTCTCTTTTTTGCTATTAAACAGCAAACTGTCTCTCCATTTATGATTCTTAGTTAAGAATCGTCTGTGACCAATAAAAGCTATTTTATTGGTTACAGGACACGAGGGTGTATCGGCATTACAAGTAGGACATGCTTTATAACCTTGACCACTCCATCCGGACAAGCTACTACGAGCAGGATAATCGTTAATTGTCCATAATAATGCTGCACGCATCGTGAATACAGTTTTTGTTGATGCATCTCTCATTTGAACTCCATCAATCCACAATGTTTTCAACTCATCCACCAAAGGCCTTAGAAAAACATCAATGTCTTTACCAGGAGATTTAGGACCTGGAATTAGCAATGTTAACATGAAAGAGGACTCTTTCATACATAACCAAGGTGGTGTATTATAAGTTGTCAACACCACTGGCCACATACTATAAGTCTGACTCATGTTACCAAAAGGGTTAAAGCCATCAGCAGCCAAGCCCAATCGAACATTTCTGGGTTCTTTGGCAAAATTGGGGTATTTCTTATCAAATTCTTGCCATGCTTTACCGTCAACCGGATGGCGCATCATACCATCCGTTGACCGTCCAGTATGATGCCATGTCATATCTTTTGCCGTGAATCGAGAGCTATACTTTCGTCGAAGACGAGAAGTTAAAGGAAAGTAACGCAACACTTTTTGTGGTACCTTCTTCCCTTTTGTATTCTTATCAACCCATCTACTTTCATTACAAATAGGACAATTTTGCATAAGAGCATTCTCTTTCCAAAACAGAACACAATCATTACGACAAGCATGAATAGATTGATATCCTAACCCAATCTTTCTCAACTTCTTCTTAGCTTCATAATGTGATGATGGAATTTGATTTTCTTTTGGAAATGCATCTCTTAAAAGCTCTAAAAGTTGATCAAATGAACTATTTGTCCATTTGTTAATCACTTTAATGTGCATTAATTTTGCAAGAAAATTTAAAGAAGACATCCAAGTACAAGTAGGATATAACTCTGTATTAAGCTCCTTAAACAATGCGTCAAATTCTGGATCTAAGCCACCTTCATTTTCATCTACATCATCGTCATTTGTATTATGTTCCGCCATAACATCATCAATTGCATCAAACATTTCATTGTTTGTTACAGAAGTGTGTGTGTTTAAACCCCATAGATTTTCTATCTCTGCAGCGTTAGGATACTTCTCACCATGATAAACCCATATTGTATATGACTGTAGAAACCCCCGGTCATGTATGTGAGCATAAACCGTACTCAAATTCTGAAGTGACCTATTTGAATTGGCACAACCTTTACATGGGCAATACGTTTTACCTTCACTATTGACATGATTTTTGTCAATCTCCATAAAGTTATTAAGACCATTTAAGAATTCCGAAGATCTCCGATTTCGCAAGTTTATCCAACTTTTATCAATTGTCATAGCTATATATAAATAAAACAATTAAATAATAACACATATGCATCTAGCATTAAAATACAAATGCAAGTACAAGTACAACAAAAATGATAAACCATATCTATGATGTAAAGTAGTTCTCAAAGGTGGTGGATCCTAACCCACTTTTTGAATATTCTATCTCATATGTATACACTTCAACGAGTTAAATATCAAGAAAAACCGGCAGCATTCCGTCTTAACTCCCTATGTTTTAGGGAGTTAAGGCGGATTGCTGTAGGTTTTTCTTGATATTAAACTCGTTGAAGTGTATACATATCCTAAATGAGATAGAATATTCAAAAAGCAGTCCCAAAACAGGGACAATCCAACATTTAGCTCTATTAGATAAATGTTGGATGGGCATATTCTAATGGTTATTCATAGTTAAACATGCATATTTAAAAACAAATTCAAACATATCATACATAACCATAGCATAAATAAACATAGCATGGATAAATTTAATATAAATTATTTCAACATAGCATACATAAACATAGCATGCATAAATTTCATATAAATAATCTCAACATAGCATAAATCAATACACAAGAAGCTATTATATTAAATACACGAATAAAAGCTAAAAAGTCATGTTACATACCTTTTCAATATCTTGAATAGAAACTTTTCTTCAACCGCAATAATATATGCCCTAATTTACAATAAAATACAACAAAATCAAATCAATATTTATGTAACACATATGACATACAATTAATGTAGATAAAGTTACACATACAAACTTTTATAATTAACAAATCACATACATATACATAATCAAATAGAGAATTACACATACAAACTTTATACATTCATCTACACATACACAACACTCATGTACATACAAAACACATATACATACAAAATTACACAAACATATGAACATACACTTATAACTAAAACATAAAAAACACATACATAATCAACATACATATACATCATCAAATAGAGAATTGCAAATGTATATGAGCTTGTAATAATACATAAAAATATAAATGCATCAAATCAACATACAATAAAAACAATATTTATAGACATACACATACACATACAACACATTACACATACACATACACATACTAATTATACATTCACCTACACATACACAACACTCTTGTACATACAAAACAAATATACATACAAAATTACACAAACATATGAACATCACTTATACCTACGGCCAAATACACAATAAATACAAACATTACATCACACATACGAACCAATATACATTCATACGAACCAAAATCCATTCATACGAACCAATCTCAAAAAAACCAAAAAACCACTAAAAATCGCAAAAAAAAGCATTTGATAGTTAAATATACATCCTAAATGATTCAAAACATAAAAAATACCTTCAAAACGATCAAAAATGGTGAAAATCGCCAAAAATCGCCTTTGGAGCGGAAACCATGAACCAGCGGCGCAATCTGGCATTTCTGCGTGAAAACCCTATAGATAAACCTATAGCGACGACTTGTCGTCGCTATAGGTTAGGTAAACAAAACGATGTCGTCTCAGTTTAAGGCTTTTAAATACCTATAGCGACGACTTGTCGCCGCAATTTTTTTTTTTAAATTTTTTTAAAATTTTTTTTTATTGAAATTCAGGTATTTTAATTAAGGAAAATTAAAAAAAAAATTAAATTTAACTATAGCGACGACAAGTCGTCCCTGATCATTTTCCCTCAACCGCCAAAAAAAATGGTGTTCCCGCTCAACCCTATAGCGACGACAAGTAGTCTCTATAGGTGAAGTACAAAAAAAATCAGACTCAGCCCTATAGCAACGACATGTCGTCGCTGTAGCTTTATCTACAGGGGCGACTTCTGTCGTCGCTATAGGTGTCGCCGCAATAGCCTAACATTCTTGTAGTGTTTATCAATAGCATATCATTTCTGTTTTGGGTCATCAGGATATTTTAGGTAAAAAGAATTATGATGTTTAGTTGGCGTAAAATTTGATAATTCTTCGTTCATTTTATGGTGTCAATTTGATTATATTGGTTTTTATGTAAACTACAGGTGCACTACAAGTTCAATCCCATGACATTAAGGTATGAGCAACCTGCTTAATCCTAGGATCGAATGCAAACCGAGTTATTAATAGTAATTGAATTATTATATAAAAATGAATTTTAGGTGGTTTACATTTCTTAAGTAAATTACGGAGTTAGGACACCTAATGCTGAATTTTTAAACTCAAATTTTGCTAATTCATTGGTTTGGTACTGTTTTTGGTTTTAAAAATCCATGTGAGAGTCTATGATTTTAAAATTTTACTTTACATTTATGTTTATATGTACCAACTATTCATATTTTTTTAGGCATTTTTTGCCAATTTGTATCTTTGTTTAATTTGGGTCTCACATGTTTGATTCAGACTTGGTGTGGACCGAAGGGTGACGCCGTCGCCTCTGCTCCATCGCCTCCTCTCCATCGTCACCGCTCCACCGACGACGACCAAGGGTGTGGAGTCTGAATCTGAATCGATCGGCCTTGCTTCACAACCACCGATGGGTGACGACGAACGAAAGGTGACAACGACTGTGTCGATTGGCTCCACAACCGTCTGATAGGCTTCACAACTGTGAAGAAGGTGACCCTAACGGATGTCGATGGCGATGGTGATGACGACTGATGGAGGCCGAGGCTGCGGCGGAGAAGAGGCGGCACAACGGTGGATGCCGGGCTGAGGGCGACCCTTTCTGATTTAGAACCGGAGGTGATGACAGTGGCGATTTTGCAGGGTTTTTAAATAAAAAGGGTATTTTTTTTATTTTCCATTCAGACATGGAACCAAACAGTATTAACCGGTTCAGAACTTAATGGTTCAGATCCTTCTAAACATTCAGACATCTTAATCATTGAGCACTTAATAGTTTAGATGTTACCAAACAACTCCTAAGTTAACAAATAACGAACATCGCGTTGGATATTATCGTTGGCTCGGTCGCCGCATCGCGCGGGTTTCCGACTAGTATATATATATATTGTTTAACCTACTGTGATGTTAGTGAAGAATACGATGTAGCACAACAATCAAAGTATAAGTATTTTAAACAATAAGAAGAATGAATAAACGATTCACAGATCATTATGGTTCTAGGATAATTATAAATTGTACTTTCTGATTTCTGGGGGATAGTGACGTGTATGCCAACACTAACTATCTAATGTGTCTGGTAATCGGGTGTAGCTATCCGTGAACCTTACACTTTTATATGTACAGTCGGCTCGTGGTATATTCTGGGATTTTCCACTATTTTTGACTTACATTAAGGCTTTTAAATAATTAAAAAATATTAAATACCTATAGCGACGACTTGTCGCCGTAATTTTTTTTTTTAAATTTTTTTTTAAATTTTTTTTTTATTGAAATTCAGGTATTTTAATTAAGGAAAATTAAAAAAAAAATTAAATTTACCTATAGCGACGACAAGTCGTCCCTGATCATTTTCCCTCAACCGCCAAAAAAAATGGTGTTCCCGCTCAACCCTATAGCGACGACAAGTAGTCTCTATAGGTGAAGTACAAAAAAAATCAGACTCAGCCCTATAGCGACGACATGTCGTCGCTGTAGCTTTATCTACAGGGGCGACTTCTGTCGTCGCTATATGTGTCGCCGCAATAGCCTAACATTCTTGTAGTGAGTCGAAGATTCTTGCTTTGGTCTTGAAAGAGAAATCAAGATTATTTTGTTCATTGAATACGGATAAGTCATTTTCTTATTCTGGATCAAATCATTCGAATCAAAATTTAAATCATGAAAATGATGTTTCGATGCGCAAGGATGATTCATCACAATTTGATGCGATGGGATCTTTTTCATCACCATTAAACTCAAGAGGATCGGATGAGCAAATATCGGTTTTACGTAATATGGGTTCTGGTTGTTTTACATATGCTTTGAGTAATATGGATGATGATGCCCGATCAGATAAGTTGGTGTTTGAAAATGTTTCGGTGGATACTGATGCATGCGATGCAAATCACCATGATGATGTGTCCAAGGTGTTATCTTTTGATGTGGTGGAATGCCACGATGAGGCTGCTGTCACAAAAGGTGCTCGAATGGGGCCACATGGGTCTATGGATGTGGATGAGGAGCCACCTAGAATTGCATATGGTGAGGCGGTGGACAATTTCCAAAGTGATGGGATTACGCATGGTCCACCAACCGACCCACTAAATGAAAATTTGGTTGCTGTAGCTCTTGGAACTCACGTGGATATGCAAGAGGTTATGGATAAAATGCATGCACATGGTTATGTTCATAATGATGAACAAAAGACATGGGATACAGATAGTGGGGCGGTGAATGATCACCAAACAAATGTAAATGGTGAGGTTTTACCAACCAACCAAATTGATGTAAACGTGGGTGATAATACTTTTGCTAATCACGTGGAGCTGCCACCTGATAAAAATGAATGTGTGATGGATAATTCTAAGCTGCAAGAAGAAGATAATATGGATTTACATGTGGGGTCAAATAAAGATGTAATATTGCAACATGATGTGGTGAATAATGGTGCTTATGGGATTATAGGCAAACGACTTTCCACATAACCTTCTTCTCAAGGTATACAATTTGGTTCTTTGCCTTTGGGTCAATTTGATTATCAAAAGTTTTTAACGATTCAAAATAATGATTTGGAGTATGATACTATTATGGGTGCAAAGCTTTGGAACAATGACCTTTTCCATAGTTTGGTTAAAGGACTTGACATAGAGGATAGTGAAACTCGTTTGCTTTATGAGCCACCACAAGTTGATAAAAATGGGGAAAGGGTTGTTAATCTAAATGCTCATTTTATGAGAAAGTGTAACAAAGCGTACGCTAATCATTTATATGGGTATTTAGTGGGAACCACACTTCCGTTTTTTCAAGTCAAGCATAACTTGACTCGTATGTGGCATCAATATGGGTTAATTACAATTACAAGGAACATGGCCGGTTATTATTTCTTTAAATTCTCAAATGAAGAAGGGATGCAAAAGGTCTTACAAAAAGGACCTTGGTTGGTTAATGATGTTCCTATGATGCTTAGACTATGGGAGCCGGATGCATGCCTTGAGAAACCGGATCCTTCAATGGTTCCAATTTGGGTTTCTATTATGGATCTTCCTTTGAGTTTATGGAATGGTGGAAATATAAGTCAAATTGTGAGTTGTATAGGGAAACCTCTTATGCTTGATAAGCCAACTTTTGATAGATGTAATAAAAAGGAGGGAGTTGTTTCTTATGCTAGAGTTTTGGTTAATGCTTTGGCTCAAAATCGGTTGCCAGATAAGATTAAAGTTCAATTCCCACCAAAGATAGATGCTCCAAGAAAAGTATGTTATTTTACATTGTCATACGGATTGAAACCTCCATTATGTACTCACTGTAATGTGTTTGGAAATTCAAATGACATGTGTAAGGCTAAATATGCAAAATCTGGTACTTTGAATGGAAACGATGTTACTATTGATATGGGTGATGATACTCTACAGTTGAAGAATAAAAATGATTGTTTGCCCCAAGTTGTGAATGATAATAGGATTGGTAAAAATACTATGGAAAATCAAGATGGGTTTACTAGAGTCCAAAGGAAAAAGAAGAAGAAGAAGAAGAAAAAGATACCAATTTGGCAGCCTAAATCAATTAAACACCTTGAAGTGGGTCCATCTAATACAAAGGAGGTAAGCTTGAAAGGTAGAGAAAAAGTTCAAGTTTCAAATTCTTTTGAAGTGCTTAATGTTGAAGACTCAGACAATGAGATTGATGATTATTGGGATGGGGAAATAAAACTTTGGGATTCTGAAAAGGTAGAGGCGCAGAAATTTGTAAAGTTGAAGGCTCTTCCTGCTCGGGTTATCTATGCTAAGTGGTCTCCTCAACTTAAAGATTATTTTGCTTCAATTTGCAAAGAAGTGGGATTGGATCCAACATTGCTAGAAGTGGATCGTGATGTTTACTCTGAAGAAGATGCTACTGCTAGATTTATGAGTTAAAACGATTCTTTGTATGTTGGACCCGCATGCCTAGTTTTTGTTTGTTTCTTTTGTTTTACGGTTTCCTCCTTTTAGGTTAAAATTCCTAGAGGGGGGCGATGCACTTTGTTTGTAATTCTTATTCTTTTTTAATAAAGTTTGCCAAGGCTTTGCCTTTTTCAAAAAAAAAAAAAAACCCTAAACCCTAAACCCTAAACCCTAAGGATTTTCATTTGGTCAAAATTTTTTTCTCTCTAACTTTCTCTCTCTAAGAAATTCTCTCTGGTTCTGTGGTTCCCGACCATTGATTCCCAGAGCTGTTCTTGATTTCTACTAGGTTTTCCAGTGCATGGATCCTTCTAAATACTCCATACCCACTGAAGAAAAGCCACCAGACCCTAATTGTTTTCCACCGCTTGAGTCGGCAGTGGGAAAACGAGGTGTCTCATCGTTGGCAGTGAATCCAAAATCGAAGAAGGCAAAGGACTCAACTGGTTCGTTAATTGGAGGCAAAAAGAAAGCAAATTTCGTTCCACTTAATGTTGAGGAGGTTATGAAAGATGCAAGTCGGCCGACTGGGGGTCCTTGTTCGCAACAGGGAAGGCCGAATTCAAAGGATGGGCTGATTGATGGTGAAATTGGACTTGCGAACGTTCAATCAGGAGTAGTGCTGAACATCAGGAGCTCGCAAATTCTGGAATTGGGGCAACTGGAAGCTAACAAGGAGGCTGGGACATCCATGAGGCAGGAGATGGTTTGCGGCCTGAATGGGGTTGCCTCGGTTCCTGCCTCCCCTGCAATTGATGACAATAGTGCTCCAATTATTGATGATGTTATGGGATTCAGCAGTGATGAGGATCAGGAGGATGAAGAACTGGAGGCTGAGGTGGATGGGAATCCCAATCTGACCGGTAAGTATCCTGGAACAGGATTACAGGGTGCGCATGGGGGCAGTGGGCTTGTTGAACAAAGGGAAGGTCTAGGGCAGAAATTAAAGCAAGGTCATGCTGATGAGAACCTACAAAACGTGTGGAGAAATCACATTGAAGGTAAACCATCTTATGCTAGCAAAATTAGAGAAAATAATGTAAATGATAGGACTAGGCTGGAATTCATCCCTCCAAAGGTTGATGCTGATGGTGGCAGGAGGGTGGTGATATCGGATGAGGATATTAGATACTCTGCTTCAGTTTTTTCGTTACACCTATATGGTTATTTTTTAGGAATGTCCATGGATTTCAATGTAGTAAATGCTACATTCAAAAGGTTGTGGAGGTCTTATGGCATAGATAGTATTTCCAAAAGCACCACAGGTTACTATTATTTTAAGTTCAAGAGTGAACAGGGGATGAATGATGCCATTGCAAATGGCCCTTGGTTGGTGAACAATGTTCCCATATTGCTCCAAATATGGGAACCAGGCCTATGTCTGCAAAAGATGGAACCTAAGGCCATACCCCTTTGGGTTACAGTTCACAATGTCCCTTTGGAGCTTTGGACAGGGAAAGGGTTAAGTAAAATCATGAGTGGTATTGGTGTTCCATTACTTATGGATAGAATTACAGAAGAGAGGTGTGAGAGTCAAATGGGCAAAATAGGATATGCGAGAGTGCTGGGGGAAGTCACAGCATCTACCCCCTTCCTAGCACCCTAGAGGTTGAATTCCCAGTGATAAAAAAATAGGCCCTCTAGAGTTGTTCAACTTGAAGTGACCTATCAATGGAAGCCTCCTCAATGTACTCACTGTGAGGTTTTTGGGCACTCTTTCTCAGGATGTAAGATTAGGCCTCTTTTAGATAGTGAAATTGCCGCCCAGGAAGCAAAACAGGCTGCTGGCATCAAACAAAACCGATTGAGACAACCTTGTGATGCAGATGAGAAGGATGGGTTTGTAGTTAGGATGAATAGAAAGAATGTGGGAAAACAAAAATTCATGAGTGTGCCTATGAGGCAGGTGGGGAGTAAACATAACATGCAGCATGGTAAGAATTCTCAATGGGGGGCAGTCCAAAAGGAAGGGATAAATACCACGAGTAATCCTGGGACTCAAAAGAAAATGGCTGAATTGCATAGCTAATACAGGCGCAGCTGGCCACTACGCTGTCGGGTGGAATAGGGTTAGTTGGGATATGGGCTGGGTCTTCATTGGTCGGGTGCATAGAAGTGTAGTTCATTGTAGGTTTTGGGCTGGGTGGAGTACTCACATCCATTACAGATTGTTTTCGGCTGCTCTGATATTAATTCTTGTGACTGTTGGGACTAATCCTTTGTTGGTTCTGGGTTGGTTTGAGATTTTTTTTTTGCAGCTGGGTTTTGGGGTGTTCTGCAGGCTGCTCTTCGGGAGACTATACTGCTGCTAATTGTTGCTATTATTGGATGTACAGTTCCAATTGGGTTGTTGTACAACATTTGGGTCCCCAAATAGTTATGTTAGTTGGCCAAAAGTGGCTGTTACCTCTCCTGTCTGGTGTGAATGAGGGGCTGATTGGGGTCTTGGGCTGCAGAGGTTTGGGGCAGTTAATGATTTTGGGTCAGCAGCTGCGGTATGTACGGATTCTTTCGGAGAAAGGGAATATGCAGGTAGATTGTATTGGTTCTGGGATGATCAGAAATTGGGAGCTCATGTTCTGGTTGACTGAGCTGGTTTATTGTTGGGCAGTTCATAGGGAGCTGGGTCCTAGATGGAAGCTTCAATTGGGCCTGTTTTGGGCTGAGTGCAGAAATAGAGAGTTGAGGGACCTGGTAAGCCGCTTGGGTGAGCTGCTGCTTTGCTTAGGGGACCATCGGATTTGCCCCAGCAGCCTGCTGTTCGGTCTAGTGGGCAAGCCTATGCGCCTGCTGCATCTTTTTATTCCTGGGCATGGGACCTGTTGGAAGAAATACCTGTGTTCGCTCAATAGGTGGACATCAAAGATTTCGATGGGAGCTGAGTTGGTCTGGTGGTGCAGGGGCTGTGATGATGGGAGTTGTATTTGGGGTTGGGATGATGGGTGCACTCTTAATCTGTTATTAGGGGTCTTATGTGTTGATGGCTGGGGTCTTGGTTTGGTTGTTCAGGATCTGTCTAGGGCTGATATGGACACTATAGCAGTGCGTTGTTCTCTATATATGGAGGATTTTTTGGGTTTTTCTATGGCAGCCATTGGGGGGGGGGGGGGGGCGGGTAGATTTAGACCTCACTGACTATGGGTACAGGTCTCTATATGCCAGCCATCGGCTGTTTGTTAGATTGGTTCTTGGGCAAGTGAGGTGGTGCTACTGGCTGGTCCGTAGAAGCTTCTCTTGGATTTCCCTGGATCTGGTGACCAGGATGATTTGGGCGTGTAATCTGGGTTGGGGTCTTATTGTTTGGCTGAACAGAATTTTTCTTCATCTAGTGGGCCTGGTCCACGGCTCTGATTGGGTTCAAGAGAGATATTGGTTGAGGCCCATGCTTGGCCATCAGTTATGTGATAATCATACTAAGGGAGTTCATGACTTTGGCTCCATTGGACAGGATCTTGGTCGGCTTACTCGTGTAGATTGCTGGAAATTTCAATTGAGTATCAATCTTTTGGAGATGATGTGTTGGGTTCCTTTTCATTTGTGTTGGTCTACTCTTAAAGGGGGAAGGAACAAATGGCATCATCTTATTGCTTGTGTTGGTTTTGTGAAATTTTATTTGAGTCATGGTATTTGTAATGTTTGTATGTGGTTTAGTAGGTGTAATAGGTTCATTAGCTATTCCCCTTTTTTGTATAGATGGGGAGACGGGATCAAATTTATCTCGTCTATTTTTTGGGTGCCCAAGCTTTGTCTTGTGCTTGAGGCCGTCTTGCGGGGGTATGCTCTCATGATCTTGTAATTGGTTTTTGGTTGGTATATATTTTTCCGGGCTAAAGCCCTTTATCCAAAAAAAAAAAAAAAAAAAAAAAAACCCTAAACCCTAAACCCTAAACCCTAAAACCTAAACCCTAAAACCCTAAACCCTAAACCCTAAACCCTAAACCCTAAAACGTTTATACCACCCGCTGTGCCGTGTGAGTGGGCATGGGTGGGACGTCATAGGGGTGGAATACTGCCCCCTCCGGGGCGTCGGTGGGCGTGGGTGGGCCGGCGTGAGTGGGGCAACGGCTCTTTCACCCGTTGGAGCTCACGCAAATCTTGTTGACGATTATTTTTCAGAAAATTCAAAGTACCCCGAACATTTATTTCGGCGTCGTTTTCGGATGAGTCGGATATTTCCAGAATCGTCAACACCCTGCAAGAGCTTGGAAGCCAAGTCGGATCCGAAATACGTTATACGCATGTGTGATACTACACAACATGATAATCGAAGATAACGGTCGAGCCATATATGAATTCTATGAGGAAGACGATCCGAATTTGGTGGCGCATGTGGAGATCAGCGACGAGGAAAAACAAGCAAACCGTCAAATGCTTCGTAATGAGGATACACATACGAACCTCAAAGCCGATTTGATTGAAAATTTATGAAAAAATCGTGAAGTTTAATCTTAAATTTTAATTATATTTATTGTTATTTTTTTTAAATTTTATACAATTATTAATAATTAGCTTTTTTTTATTAAATTGTAATGTTTATTTATAATTTTATGTATTTTTTAATTTATGATTAATTATATCTAATTATTTAATTTTAAAAAAAGAAATGATGACGTGGAGTGGTTGAACCAAGGGACATTTTAACACTTTTGGTGGAGTGGATGGTTGTGATTGATGCCTACGTAACGCATAAGTGAAGTGGTGAACCATGGGGCACACCCTATCCTCTTAGTAATTAGTATAGAGACAAGACGAGATATATTTTTGAATTTTCTTATTAAGATCTGGGAACTACCACGTGTACTCCAGAAGTGGCCATTAGGGGTGTTCAACGGTTCGGGTTACGGTTTAATCGGTTTATTCGGTTCGGTTTAAACGGTTTTTATCTTTTTTTTACTCTAACCGTAAACCGAACCGAACCGTATTTGAGATGAGCAAAACCGAACTTAATTCAACCGAATTCAAATCGGTTCGGATTCGGTTAATAACCGAACAACCCGAGTTAAACCGTTTAAACCGTATTGAGTCAAAGGGGAAACAAACCCTAATCAGATAAACTCTTAAAAATCGTTCAACTTTTCAAAAAAAAAAAAAAACTAATCAAACAACCTACTAAAATTAAATACAGATCGAGTTTATAGAGATTTGAAGTCCAAATCGATAACTGGAACTGTGCACCGCAGTTTATAGCGGCCGAGTGCAGATCCACAACTGGAACCTTGTTCTGGAGTGTAGATCGGACGGAAGAGACGAATATCGTCTTCTGGAGGATGGAGCGAACGCACATTTGTCACGCCGCTGCGGTGGGGGTGAGCGGTGACTACCGGCGTGGGTTAGCGGTGACTACCGGCGTGGGGTGAGCAAATAAAGTGGTAAAATACGACTAACAGATGCTCAAATGGTGGAAATGAAACCACTGGATGCTAGGGAAGATGAACGTACACTTTATTGAAGCAAGCGGTGGCCGGCGGGGGGAGCGGTGGCCGGCGAAAGTCTCGGCCCTGGGAATTCTTTAATTTGGGTTAAAATGGACGATGGTTGCTTTGGAACTTGGAAGGGTTTTATTCAAATCAAAACAAATAAAAAATTATATATTTAAATATTAATTCGGTTTAAACGGTTAAACCGAATAACCGAATTTCAAAAAATACTGGAACCGTAAACCGACCCGAAAACCGAATTTGTAATACGGATACGGTTTGAAACCGAACCGTAAACCGAATTCGTAATTCGATTCGGTTTATTACGGTTACGGATACGGTTTGGATAACGGTTTTAAACGGTTTTCGGTTATTCTGAACACCCCTAGTGGCCATACATATAAGACAAAATGTGGTATATATTTTTTGTGGGTTTTCCCAATGAGATGTGGAGTGATCCACCCATGTGTCCTCGAAAGTAGCCATGAAGACAAAGAAGTTGGCTAAGTTGGGATTGTGCACGTTTCAAATGTTCTATAGCATGGAAAACCACTAAAATAGCAATTTGATCCCCATGTTTTTCAAAATAGCTATTGACAAAAAAAAATTAAGGAAAATAGTCTTTGACCAGTCAGCGATATCATCATATAAAATATCGTTGACGTGAATTCAATATAAAAAGAATTTTCCGGGCGATATTATTTCATATAATATCTCTGACTGTGCGATATTTGTACAGTTCAGCGATATTATATAGCTGACTAGGTGATGGTGATACACATCAGCGATATTATCCCATATAATATCTCCGTCAGCGATATTTTGTCAAATTGCGCTTTGTGATTGGCCGAAAATCGTTAAAAAATTGAAAATTGATCGTTAAAATGCCACTTTGACGTTAAAATGCCACTTTGACTAGTGAAAGTGGCTATTTTGGTGATTTTCACTTAAAAAAATATGCAGAAGTATTGGTTTATTGACAAGATAAACGTGGGTTTAGATTTTTTTTTTCGAACTTTAGAGGAAAAACTTATTTATTAAAATGAATGATTTAAAAAATATTTATTTAAAAAACTCTATTTTTATCATTTCTTATCTTATTGGATATATAAATTTTTATTTAAAATAATATTAAGCTAAAAAAGTATTTTGCTGAATTCTTTTAATTTCTATAAAAGTTTAGATTTTATTTTCGAAGTTTAGATGAAACACTTATTTATATCATTCCTTATCAATATATATAAATTTTTATTTAAAATAATGTTAAGCTATAAAGTTTTTCTGCTGAATTCTTTTATTTTCGAAATTGTTTTCCTAAAACTGTTTAGTTCTTTATAAACATTTCTTTTAACATTTTAGAAAAAAGTTGATTAAACTGTTTATTTAATTCTTTAAGAATGATATTTGAACGGAACGATATTTCAAATTAGATTTAGCTCCATGTTTTGTAAAAAAAAAAAAACAAAACAAAACAAAAAAAACCTTGAAAGATACCTCTCCGAGACAACGCAATTAAAAAAAAAATTAAACAAAAAAGTAGCATTGACGGTTTTAAACGTTATTTCAAACACATGTTTTTTGAAGAAATATTATATAAAAAGAAACTTTTTCTTAAAAATAGTAAGATTAATAACAATTTAACATTTGACATTACAATCTAGGTATAACCTTATATTTTGTACTAAATTTTTAGTTTTTTTACTAGATTATTTTTTTGTTTTTCATTTTTCTTATACTAGATTTTTGTGTTTTTTGTATTACATTTTTATTTTTTTGTACTTCATTTTCATTTTTTTACTTTATTTTGTTTTTTTTGTACTGAATTTTTATATTTTTGTACTGGATTTTTTTGTATTGAATTCTTGTGTTTTTTGTACTATATTTTTGTTTTTTGTACAACATTTTTATTTTTTTGTAATGGATTTTTTTTTGTACTGGATTTTTTTTATGTATTAGATTATGTTTTTTGTACTATATTTTTGTTTTTAATATTTATAGTGTGTCACGTGTCAAATATTTTTTACTGCATACTCTTATTTGGCAAAAATCTACTCTAAGTGGATCCAACTGTTTTTTATTATAAAAGCGGTTTAAAAAAAAGGAATTGATTTATAGAGTAAAAAAAACCATTAAATTTTTTTTGTTTGATACTGGTGCAGACAAAAGTTTTGTGCCTGCTACCGTTGCATATTTATTTGACATACAACCGTCAGTACTTACTACTCCATATACGGTAGAAGTAGCTGATGGTAAGAATATACTTATGAATTCAATCCTGCGTGATTGTAAACTTATGCTAAATGATCATTCGTTCACTATCCATCTCATTCCAATGACCCTTGGAAGCTTTGAAGTGGTCATTGGAATGGATTGGTTATCTAAAAATAATGTCGAAGTCGTTTGTTCTGAGAAAATACTTAGAATTCCCCTACCGTTCAACGAAACGATGCGAGCATATGGCGAGAAACCCTACCGCGGATTGAAGATTGTGTTGTGTCTCAAGGATCATTAGTACCATAAAAAGAAGTATGTGCTTTCTTGGCACATGTAGCGGAGAAGAAGCCTGAGAAGCAGACAGCGAAAGACGTGCCAGCCATCAGAGACTACCTAGAAGTGTTTTCAGGAGACTTTCCCAGACTACCATAAGTCCGACAAGTGGGGTTTTGAATCGATCTCGTCCCTGGAGCGAACCCAGTGGCGAAGTCACCATATCGATTAGCACCGTCTGAGATGTAGGAACTGTCTAGTCAGCTCAAGAACTTCTAGACAAAGGGTTCTGTGACATCCAGTACCCACAATTCAAAACATAATTGCAATGCTATTTCAGAACAGTAAACTGACAGTGTGTTTGCGTGGGTGACGATTCACACAAACATATATGTGAGTTTAACGTTCTGAAATAATGACTGAAAAGTAGAAAACAAATGTCAGAAAACCAAAACCAACGTCGTGTCCGTTCGGGTGACGATTCGAACGAACACGCGCCAAGGTGACGTGATCTAACGAAAACGAAAAAAAAAATGAAACGAACGATAATAAATTAAGGAAATATAATAATTTACGTTTTACAATTTTGAAACTCACCAAAAAGTAATTAAAGAAACTCTTTTGTTTAAAATACGTAAAATTACGCGTTACGTTTCGGAAACGCAACGGAGATGTGGAACGAACAATCGAAACTAACCCGAACACGCTCGGGGTATTTAAAGATCAAATGAACCACATTCTTCATAATTTCCTCTAACTCTCTCTCACTAAAACTCAATTTCCGGATTCCCTCTCTCTCTCTCTAACTTCTCTCTATCATAAATCACTCAAAACTCCACCATTTTTCAAGATCTTGGTGCCAAATCGAAGCTACAAATGTTCTCTACAAGGAAGTACAACCGATCCGAAGTTTTTTCCAGCCAAAAAACGAGGTAATGAGTCATGAATACCACGAAAAGATAGGGTTTTCTTACCCTCGTTCGACCCACACATAACCGGCTTTAAAACCATGTGCTACTCGACTTTAAGCTTTCATTCAAACTTCACAAAGGCTAGTTCATGAGTAAGCCACGGGAAGTTCTATACCGCATATCAAATCTTGGGAATGAGGATGACACTCAGGGTTCGGGAACAGATGGCCGAACCTTAAACCTCGGCCGAACCTTCGAACCAGGTGGAGTAGGGTACCATGCCGAACCTTGTTAGTCACGAACCTCCTGAGTCATTGAGCTGCGAATTAGACGAACCTGCATGGCAACGAACCTCCCATGTTCCCAAACCCTACATCTAGACGAACCCTCCTCGAATCATGAAGACACGAACCTGCATGCATGCGAACCTGTGTGTGACTGCCACGAACCTAAGCCAGTGGATAGCCAAACCCTTGAGCTGACCACCACCAGCACCGAACCTACAAAGGGACTACGAACCAGACTCCTTGCGAACCTGTTGTCCATGGCCACGAACCTTCATGGTTAACTCCCCTTTAGCCGAACCTTGGCCCAAACGAACCCAAGGGTTCGCTGGAAACAACACCCAGCCATTCCCCTTGGTCGGCCCATGCATGTTTTTAATCAGCCCAAACCCCACGATGACAGATGCGGTCCATTCTTCATTTGATCAATATAATTCGGCCCACACACATAAATACTCGCCCCAATTACACCTAAGTCGACCCAAGGGATTATCCGGCCCAATGGATTCAAGATGTTAACGAACACACAAACAAACGCCTCAAATCAATAATAAATTTTTGCATGATTTATCACTTTAGTTTATTACAAAGGTGGTGATAAATTTCTAGGCAAACCATGCAAGGACTTAAAACGTTATTTATAAGTTATAACTTTAAACTAAACCCTAAGTTAAGAATTTGCAAATAATGAGAGAGATTCAATATTTCACTACATAATATAGTGAATTATGGGTCGGATAATAAACGAGACTCGTGAGTGTTAGCCAAATTTAGGGCTAACACAAACATACACACAAACACATACTCAAAAACTTATACTCATGAATTACAACAACATGAAATCAATACAGGATAGTGAACACAACCACAAGTACAATCAAGAGCGCATGCATTTCTCGTTTAAGCTAAGTCAACCACTTCAACTACAAGGGGAGTTCATATGCCCCTTTTCTAATCTTAACTGATTTTAAACTCTCGGGGCTGAGAAACATGCTTAACTTTTATTTATTTAAAAGTTTTAGTTTAACATATTGCTTATACTATGATTTAGATAATACTGCTTGACTTATTATCGTATATCATTGTACGCATGCTTGTATGATCATGATATGACAGGAACAACTAAGATGAATATGATAATACAATTTCATAAATCATCAACACAATAGAATAACATAGTTGTAAGATTATATCTTACAACACTTAATTATTCTTACAAGAACAAACATTGAGATTATCACAGGTGAACATGATGACAACAACAACTCAAACAAGAATGATATGAAGATAATATATCTTCATAATATCATTCAACACCAGAGTTAGTTAAGTGTAATAAGACAAGTTCTTATAACACTCAGCTTATAACTCGATACATACTACAATATAACATGAAACAAGTATCATCCACCACCTTAGTGACAACAGGGTGACTGTATGGAACAACAAGGAATGATAATCATGATAATGTAACTTCATGATAACAACATCATTCACACAACAATTAACATAGTATAATAAGACATGATCTTATTTAACCTTGTTAATAACAACGAGAACATACAACATTGAGAACAAACAACACTGATGAACATACAATACAATTGATTACTATTGAACTGTTTGCATTATATCATTTCAATCATGTGCCATGTATTCAAGTTGATCATTGTAAGTCCCTTCACAAATCGCTGACCAGTTAGTTTGACGTGACTAAACCGACGATAACATAGTGGTACCATATGTTTGACAAACTTCTAGCTTGTAGGGCTAGTATGTTGATCGTATTGATTCATTGGCCGGTAACGTATGACCGGTGACATGGTGACTTCAAGTCAGGGTATGGAAAACAACACATGGCGATATTAATCTGCATTGATATGTAATTAATCCATCGTTTCTTGCTGACTAGTAGACTGAAGAATTTATGTTCTATCATGTCATATTACTAGTAACAGTTTCGATGAGGCCTATGGATACAAAAATTTGTAGAGGTAAATCGGATGCATTGTAATCTGATTAGAGGATTACAATGGATTCCTTTTAGGCTCTATGCACTTCAAGTTGAGAACAAATATCAATTAGTTAACTTACACTCTTATTATTTAAAAATGATTAACAGTTAACCCCACAAGTAATAAAATAATAACAAGGAGCAGATTAAATTAATTTAGCTTCCTTAACGCATTGAGGGTGTATCAATACTTCGGTTTGATAACTAAACCCCTCTCAACATATTATTCTACATATGGTACAACAGATGAATATCAAACAGGATGAACAGGTGAAATGATAATGGGTGTCTATAGTTGTACCGCAAGTGGTGTTAAGTTCTATTAGGTATGTGGTGGGATGTTGGCTGGGGCCTGTTCCCCTACATATGCCCTATATATAAGCATATCTAATAGGATGAGGTACTACTTGTAAGTACAACTATGGAGAGGCCATTGGGTGAACGGGTGAATTAAACAACTACAAGTAACAATTATGACATTGTGATTGTGTGTAACATCAGTGCCGGACGCGTTGCCGGAACAGTGATCGCCACACTAACTCGTACAGTAACTCAGGTATACATTACGTGAAACTATGTTTATGCTATTGACACATAATGCTTGACACTCAACTATTATGCAATTGTCTGAAATCTGATTAAAACCTTAGGGTTAAACAATCAGAAACACCTCAGACAACACATAACTGACACATAGATGCTTGATTTGATGCTATTATAGATAAACGTATGTGAGGTTAAACAGAGCAGAACCATAACGGTTGTTGTTACGGAATGCTAAACCGACGAATTATTTGTATAGGTGACGATCTGTACGAATAAGTCTGAAAGTTTAAAGTTCTGAAATGATGACCGGAAAGTAGAAAACAAGAATCAGAAAGCCAAACCATCGTCGTGTTCGTTCGAATGACGATTCGAACGAATACGCGCGATGGTGACGCGTTCAGACGAAACGAAAACGAAAACGATACGAACAATAATAAATTTAATAAAATATAATATTTTCTGTTTTACAATTTTGAAACTCATCAAAAATAAATTAAAAGAAACTATTTAATTAATACGCGAACGAGTTAACGAAACACTAAAAATAACAAATTACGATAAATAATTCAAAGGAAAATAAATTTAAAATATTTACTAGAAATAACCACCTTCCAAAAACTAAAAATAAAGTCTTTATTGTTTAAGTTACAAAAATACGCGCGTAACGATCCGGAAATGCGAAACGAACAACCGAAACGAACCCGAATACCCCCGGGGTATATAAACACCAAATGAACTCATTTATTTCATTTCCACCATCACCTCTCTCTCTCTCTAACTCCAAATTTCCAGATTCCACCTCTCACCACCATTTTTAACCTTCAATCCTTCATATCTCACTCGTTTGTGGACGAAATCGGGCGTTCTTGGTGTCCACACGTAGCTCTCAACCTCCTCTACAAGGAAGCACAACCGATCTAGAGGTTTATCCAGCCAAAACCAAGGTATTTAGCCTTGAATGCTGTGAAAATTGGGGTTTTGTTATGTGTTTTGTTCGACTCATACACCTAACCGGGTTAGAACCCTTGCAAACCAAAACCACTCTCTCGAAGGACCATCTTAGCATGACCTCACAATGAGAACCACTCTGCAACAGCTCGAGTGAGTGATGGAGATGATGAACAGTTCGCAAAGGAGAAGGCTGGCCGAACCCTAGGCCAGCCGAACCTCTATTTGACGGGACCAAGGGGTGCCGAGCCTTTGAACTGCCGAACTTAGTGGCAGCGGGCTTCTCATCATCTTCAACTCGGAGCCGTTGCCTAACCAACGTATGCTCACGAACCCTCAAACCTATGAACTAGCCAGCCGAACCTTAAGGCCCATGAACTTTGCTGCCAGAAGCTATGACATCAGCCGAAGCTTCCATCATCATGGCCCAACCTGCATGGTCAAGGTGCTACTCGCCGAACCTAACCATGCACGAACCTCCTTTGGCGAACCTTTGTGACTCAGACGAACCTAGTCACCAAGAATCACCTCCGAACCTTACTTGGCCGAAAGTTTAACCCACGCACCTGCATACCCAGGCGAACCCTCTCCCATACTTGCAAATCCCACATCCTTCACTTGGCCGAACCTCTGGAGGTTGCTAATTTATTCAGCACCGAACCTAGGTATCCTGGAACCCAAAAGGTTCGCTGGCTAAGGTGGTTGATGCAAATGGTGTTGAACAAACCTTTCCATTCGACTCAGTAACATTACTCGGCTAAACATAGGTTAGCCACTATTGTTGTAAAACCCATAATACTTAAGCAGCCCAACAGGACATAGCCGGCCCAATTTGATGGGCCCAAACCTGATGCTTTCGCCCAACACCTCGTTCCATTGGATCAATGTCAATCGGCCCACAATCCTAATGAGATCAGCCGACCCAATTACTTGGCCCAACTTTAGTATCATGGCCCATCTCCTTTAATTCGGCCCAATTAGTAACTTTAGTAGGCCCACGGAAATGTGACTGGTTCAATACACTACTTTGACCCATGAAGTTAGCCTAGCCAAGTAGTTCGGCCCACACGCTTTTAAACCCCTTGGACTCATTCGGCCCAAAGAACAAATGAAGAGAAAACACTTTAAAACAATAACTAATGATCACTTACTTGGGATCTACAACTTAATTTACTACAAGGGTAATAGTGTTTTGAAAACTAATGAATTTCCTAAGGTTCTAAGGCTTTGTTTCTCAAGGTACTAATAATTGAGGACAAGGATCAAATCAAATGAACAAGACTAACATCTAAACAAAGTAACTTAGGGTCGAATGAGGATTGAGGCTTACAAGGGTTAGTCAACTTTAGGGCTAACACTGACACTTACACACACAACAAATCTTTACAAACATATGCTTATAAGCTATAAACACTATGAAATCAATAAGGATCGTGAACATCACAACAAGTACAAATAACGAGAGCGTGCATTCTTGATTTTACTTAGTCAACCATTTCAAAGACAAGGTGAGTTCATTTGTCCCTTTTCAAACATATTTGTTTTTACCTCGGGACTGAGAAGCATGTTTACATTTTAAAACTTTTATTGAAATGTTTATAAGATGCTATTACATACATACATGATGCTTATACTAATACTTAAGCTTGAAACTCTTATTTGAGAAACTATAAACTCGATGCTTAAACTATATGGTTGATGCTTATGCTTGGAACTCTATGCTCAGACTATATGCTAGATGTTTATGCTATAAACTTGAAGCTTAAACTAGATGCTCGATGCTTATGCTATAAACTTGAAGCTTAAACTAGATGCTTGATGATTATGCTATAAACTTTATGCTCAGACTATATGCTCAAGGCTTACGCTACAAACTCTATGCTTAAACTATATACGAAATGCTAATGTTACGGATTATATGCTCAAACTACATGCTAATGCTTGAAACTATATGCTCAAAGCTATGATTGTGTGCGAAATGCTAAGCTTGTATCTAATCATGGGCTACGTAATTGCTAAACATTGCTAGAGCAAAGCTTGTACCCATGCATTGAGATACGTGAAAGCTAAACTATGAGGATGCTAAGCTTTTATCTATATATGAGATACGTAAATGCCAAACATTGCTAGAGCAAGGCTTGTGTCTATATATGAGATATGTAAATGCTAAACTAGTTGTGTGTGCACAGCTTGTGTCTATATATGAGATATGTAATTGCCAAACATTGCTAGAGCAAGGCTTTTATCTGCATATATGAGATACGTAATTGCTAGACTATTCGGATGCTAAGCTTAAACCAATTCATGAGATACGTAATGGCTAAACACTGCTAGAGCAGAGCTTGTATCTAGCCGTGGGCTACGTAAATGCTAAACATTGCTAGAGCAAAGCTTGTACCCACGCATGAGATTGGTGAATGCTAAACTATGATGTGTGAAACAATGGTGCTTGTACAACTTAATCTAACGCTAATACATATGAATGCTATAAACTTGTAAACTTTGAAACAATATACTAAAGTTATGATGAAGACTGGATTGAATGGTAGGTAAAATGCTTAATTATCCTTAACAACAGTGTCATAAGCGAATTAGTATGTGGTGGGATGGCGTCTGGGCGGGTTGTAGGCTCGACCCTTTCGTATGCCCTATATATAAGCATACCGATTTGTATATTACATGTGATGTTAATGAGGTTAAGGTTTTACCGAAAGAGGTTTGCTAAAGCTATTTTAAACTTATAAACTATATGAACTCACCAACCAACGTGTTGACTTTGTTTTCTTACATGCTTTCTCAGGTGATGCACAGGTTTAAGCGAAGGCATAGGATTGCATGCTAGGATGCCCAGATAGAGGACCTAGTAGACTTTTGGAAAGCACATATTTTGTTGACGATACAAATCACTTTTGAATATCTTGTACAGATACAAGATATAAACATTTGACTTTTTTGATAGGTTTACTTAGTTAATTTACTAAACATTGATATTGTAATTTAACTTTGTAATCCTAGTTTGATGTTTAATTGTGCTTTAGTTATTCTTAACATTGATGCTATGTAAACAATCTGATCATCACGATTATCACTCATGATATCGCACCCCGAGAACCTTCCGCCCGGCGGGGAAGTCGATCCGTCCCGCCGGCTCGGAGTGTGACATTGTGTATGTGAATAATTCAAGGTTTTCAATTATCAAACTTATGAACTCACCAACCTAGTGTTGACTTTGTTTAAATGCATGTTTTTCTCAGGTGATGAACAGGTTTAGGCACTAGACAATTCAAGGACATAGCTAGTGGACTTTTAGAAGACCTAGCTACTTTTTGTGTCGTGCATATTTTGGAACTGCAAAACAATGAATCATCTTTTGTATATCTTATACAGTTACAAGATAGATACTCATTGATTCCTTTTGATTAGATTTACTTAGTTAAATTACGAGGAAACAATGTAATTTAACTTTGTAATTTTATTTAATTGTCATGTTAGCATTTCTCATTTATTTATCATGTGCTATGTAAACAATCTGATCACTTTGATTATCACAACGATATCACGCCCCGGAAACCTTCCGCCCGGCGGGAAAGTCGATCCAGCCCGCCGGCTCGAGGTGTGACAGATTGGTATCAGAGCCATGGTTATAGAGAAATATAGGTCATATTACTTAAACGGTTTGGCCTAGACTATAACCTAGGGACCCTCATGTAGAGAACATATAACATAGGATTCTATTTGCACGTGTCTACTACATCTAATCAATGAACTAACTGATTTTCTTTCGGTTATGATCAGAATGCCGCGAAGAAGACCACCACCAGCTTTACTGCCACCACCACCTCAAGATACAGCTCCACACTCTTCTACACCATCACATGTTGACTCTCCTACACAACCACCTCCACCTCCTCCTCCGCCACCACCTGCTCATCAATTAGATCCTGCTACTATAGCACTGACCACACTGTTGACCAGTCAATTCAGGTATGTGATCCTAGAGATGATAAACAGGATCAACAGTAACAACAGCAACAACATCGCCAACTCATCTAAAGAAGGCAGTGGCAACACCAGATATCATCAGGAATACTCCTAGAAGAACTTTGTAGGATGCAAGCCACCTAGTTTCAGTGGCAGTGAGGGTGCCGTTGGATTGATCCAGTGGATCGAGAAGATGGAAACAACCCTAGACATCAGTGGCTCTCCTAATCAGCACAGAGTAAGATATGTTGCGGGTTCAATTAACAAGCGAGCGTTGACTTGGTGGAACGCTCAAGTTCAAACTAGAGGCAGGGATGAGGCTCTCTCTATGCCTTGGATCGAGAAGATGGAAACAACCCTAGACATCAGTGGCTGTCCTAATCAGCACAGAGTAAGATATGTTGCGGGTTCATTCAACAAGCGAGCGTTGACTTGGTGGAACGCTCAAGTTCAAACTAGAGGCAGGGATGAGGCTCTGTCTATGCCTTGGGATGACTTTAAGGCTATGTTGAGGGCAGAGTTTTGCCCTAGAAACGAACTCAAGAAGGTTGAAATTGAGCTACTCAACCTAGTCATGATTGGTGCTGGACATATGGCCTACACCACCCGTTTTCATGAGTTAGCTACACACTGGAGAAAAGGATCGACCGGTATGTTGGTGGAAAGCCGTCTTGCATCCAAGGGCATGTGATATCTACCCATCCTAGTACCATGGAGATGGCTGTTACTCTGTCGGAAACATTGACAAACGTGATTGTTGCCTCCGGGGCTCTCAAGAAAGAAACTGAAGCCAAGGCTAGAACTTCAAGGAAGCCGGATAAACAGCCGGTGAAGAAACAAAAGGTTGTCTGGAATTTTGTTGCGACCACCCAGACACCGATGATCAACCAACCACCACCTCTACAGATCAAGAGGCCCTACACTGGCACAACACCACTGTGCAACACTTGCCAGTATCATCATCCACCAAACACCCAGTGCAGGCAATGCACTAACTGTGGGAAGTTTGGTCACTGGGCCAACCATTGCAGGAGCACGAGGGCTCCGAACATAAACAACAACGCAGCTACTACTGCTGCTGCTGATAACAGGTCTCGCTACAACTGTGGCGAGCCTGGACACTTTTCTCGGGATTTCCCAAGAAGAATCAGCAAAGGGGTCCAGTAGGATGAGGTAGAGCCTTTCAGATTGGAGCTGTTGCTGCTCGACAGGACCCGAATTTGATCACGGGTACATTTCTCTTATCTGACTTTTATGCATCCATATTATTTGACACTGGTGTGAATCAGAGTTTTATCTCATGTGACTTTGCATGCCATCTTAATCATGTTGAGGAATCTTTAGACTCCCCTTATACTATTGAGATAGCAAATGGCAAACAGATAATAGTAGACATAGTACTTAGGAATTGCCCATTAACACTTGGCGATCACACATTTTCCATCGACTTGATACCGATGGAGCTGGGCAGTTTTGATATCATAGTCAGAATGGATTGGCTATCTCTTAACAGAGTTGAGTTCATCTGTTCCGACAAGCTACTACGTATTCCAGTGGAGAAAGATCAAATCTTGGAAATTCATGGAGATCAAGCAAGCCGCAGTGTCAAGATAATATCGCGCATGATGGCTTGCAAATGCCTCAGAAAACAATGTATCGCATTTCTAGCTCACGTGGTAGAGAAAGAAAAGAAAGTAATTAAGATTCAAGACGTACCAGTTGTGAAAGACTATGCGGACCTGTTTCCGGAATATTTACCGGGACTGCCACATGAGAGATCGGTGCATTTTCGAATCGATTTGATTCCGGGAGCGACTCCTGTAGCTAAGTCTCCTTATAGACTTGCACCATCAGAAATGCAAGAGTTGTCCAATCAATTACAAGAGCTACTTGACAAGGGATTCATCCGACCAAGCTTTTCTCCGTGGGGAGCTCCGGTTCACTTTGTCAAGAAGAAGGACAGATCGTTCAGAATGTGCATCGATTACAGAGAGCTCAACAAACTCACCATCAAGAATCGGTACCTGTTACCGAGGATTGATGACTTGTTTGATCAGTTACAGGGAGATCAGTACTTTTCAAAGATAGACATGCGTTCAGGGTATCACTAGCTCCGGATTCAAGAGGAAGACATACCAAAGACGACCTTTCGTACCCGATACGGTCACTACGAATTTATGGTGATGCCATTCAGTTTGACGAACGCACCGGCATTGTTCATGGATTTAATGAACCGGGTGTGCAAGCCGTATCTAGATCAGTTCGTTATTGTCTTTATTGATGATATATTGATCTACTCAAGAATTGAGAAGGAACATGAACAACATCTCAAAACGATCTTGGAACTCTTAAAGAATGAACAACTTTATGCCAGGTTCTCCAAGTGTGAATTCTGGTTAAGAGAAGTTCAGTTTTTGGGTCACGTGATTAAAAGTAATGGTATTCATGTGGATCCTACCAAAATTGAAGCAATCAAGAACTGGGATGTGCCCACGACATCGACAGAGATTAGATAATTCTTGGGATTGGAAGGTTATTATAGGAGATTCATTTCGAATTTCCCTAAGATAGCCTTGCCTATCACCAAACTCAGACAGAAGAGTGAACCCTTCGTGTGGACACAGAAACAAGAAGACGCATTCCAGACATTGAAACAAAGGTTGTGCAATGCTCCAATTCTAACACTCCCAGAAGGCAATGATGACTTTGTAGTATACTGTGATGCTTCCCATCAGGGACTCGGATGTGTTTTAATGCAACGAGACAAAGTCATTGCTTATGCCTCACGACAGCTGAAGGTACATGAGAAGAACCACACAACACATGATTTAGAACTGGGAGCTGTTGTCAATGCTTTAAAGATTTGGAAACACTACCTGTATGGTACAAATGCACTATCTTCACAGATCACAAGAGTCTACAACACATATTTGATCAGAAGGAGCTTAACATGAGACAGAGACGTTGGGTCGAGCTCCTGAACGATTACGATTGTGTGATCAAATACCATCGGGGCAAAGCAAATGTTGTTGAAGACGCTTTGAGTCGGAAGGAAAGAGTCAAACCCTTGCGTGTTTGAGCAATGGGAATGATTGTGCAAACAAGTTTGAGAGATCAAATCATACAAGCACAACAAGAAGCACTGGCAAGAGACAATTTGAAACACGAGCTCGACTGTGGAGCCGAGAAACACTTTGAAACAAAACAAGATGGAGTAATTTACTTTCAGGATCGTGTTTGGATCCCTGCGGTAGATGAACTTCGAACACTCATACTTGACGAGTTGCACAAGACACGATACTCTGTTCATCCTGGTGCTGATAAGATGTACCAAGATCTTAGGTCATTTTATTGGTGCCCTGGTATGAAGAAAGATGTTGCCACTTATGTTGGCAAATGCATCACAGGTGCTAAAGTCAAAGCTGAACACCAGAAACCTTCAGGTTTGCTGGAACAACCTGAGATACCACAATGGAAGTGGGAACAAATAGCTATGGATTTTATTACCAAGCTACCCCGCATTTCCAGCGGACACGATTCGATTTGGGTCATCATTGATAGATTGACCAAGTCCGCACACTTCTTGCCGATCAGAGAGAACTACAAGATGGAAAAGCTAGCAAGACTCTACGTTGATGAAATAGTAGTTCGGCACGGTGTGCCCTTGTCTATTATTTCAGACCGGGACAGTCGATTTACATCACGGTTCTGGCAATCATTGCAACAATCCTTAGGGATAAGTGTAAACTTGAGCACCGCTTATCATCCACAAACGGATGGACAAAGAGAGCGAACAATTCAAACCCTGGAGAATATGTTGCATCCTAGACTTCGGTGGAAGTTGGGATAAACACTTACCACTCATTGAATTCTCCTACAACAACAGCTACCACAGCAGCATTGGATGTGCTCCGTTTGAAGCACTGTATGGTAGAAAATGTCGGTCTCCAATTTGTTGGACCGAAGTGGGAGACAACTAAATAACTGGGCCTGAACTTATTCAGGAGACTACTGATAAGAAAGCCCAGATACAACAGAGATTACAAGCAACACGTAGTCGCCAAAAGAGTTGCGCAGACAAACGACGAAAGCCTTTGGAATTCGAACTGGGTGACCGAGTTATGTTGAAAGGGTCCCCATGGAAAGGCGTAGTTTGTTTTGGGGCTAAAGGAAAACTAACACCAAGGTATGTCGGACCGTTTGAGATAACTCAACGCATAGGTCCTGCGGCATACAGACTCAAACTTCCTTATAAACTCAGCGGGGTACATGATGTATTTCATGTATCAAATCTCAAGAGATGTCTCGCTGATGAATCATTGATCATACCGTTGGAAGAAATACAAGTTGATGAGCAGTTACATTTCATTGAATAACCTGTAGAGATTATGGATCGTGAAGTCAAGAGACTGAAGCGAAGCTGTATTCCTATTGTAAAGGTTCGTTGGAACTCCAAGCGCAGACCAGAATTTACCTGGGAGCGTGAGGATCACATGAAGACAAAGTATCCCCACCTGTTCGAGAAGTAAAGCCCAACTTTGATGCTTAAATTTCGGGACGAAATTTCTTTAACAAGGGGAGACTGTGACATCCAGTACCTGATCGTCTGGCAAGTCCGTACGGTATGTGTACTTTCACCTTGTACTATGTGTATATACAATTGCATGAACAGTGTTTGTGATAACAGAGTTCGAAATACCAGAAACAGTTGTACGTATTTATATGAAAACTTAAATACCGTAAGTACAACAACTCATGATAAACAATAAGTTGTTTGTATTTAGGTGAAAACCTAAGTACAATTAACACAAAGAATCAAGAAAACAACAGTGTACAAGTAAACAACAGGAACATGTCGGTTGCGATCTGATATCCATAGATGACAGGAATCAGATGGCTGATAAATCAGAACGAAAACAATTGGAAAACAGGATGTTAGTTGAGTCCGTCAGTGAGGAAACACAATTCAAAACATAATTGCAATGCTATTTCAGAACAGGAAACTGACAGTGTGTTTGCGTGGGTGACGATTCACACAAACATATCTGTGAGTTTAACGTTCTGAAATAATGACTGAAAAGTAGAAAACAAAGGTCAGAAAACCAAAACCAACGTCGTGTCCGTTCGGGTGACGATTCGAACGAACACGCGCGAAGATGACGTGATCTGACGAAAACGAAAAAAAACGAAATGAACGATAATAAATTAAGGAAATATAATAATTTACGTTTTACAACTTTGAAACTCATCAAAAAGTAATTAAAGAAACCCTTTTGTTTAAAACACGTAAATGACGCGTTATGTTCCGGAAACGCAACGGAGACGTGAAACGAACAATCGAAAGAAACCCGAACACGCTCGGGGTATTTAAAGATCAAATGAACCACATTCTTCATAATTTCCTCTCACTCACTCTCACTAAAACTCAATTTCCGGATTGCCTCTCTCTCTCTCTAACTTCTCTCTATCATAAATCACTCAAAACTCCACCATTTTTCAAGATCTTGGTGCCAAATCGAAGACACAAGCATTCTCTACAAGGAAGTACAAACGATCTGAAGTATTGTCCAGCCAAAAAACGAGGTAATGAGCCATGAATACCACGAAAAGATAGGGTTTTCTTACCCTCGTTCGACCCACACATAACTGGCTTTAAAACCATGTGCTACTCGACTTTAAGCTTTCATTCAAACTTGACAATGGCTCGGACAAGTTAAGGGAAGGATGAGTAAGCCACGGGGAGGTCTATGCCGCAGATCAAAGCTCGGGAATGAGGATGACACTCAGGGTTCGGGAACAGATGGCCGAACCTTCAATCTCGGTCGAACCTTCGAACTAGGTGGAGTTGGGTACCATAGGGGCCAAACCCTGTGAGTCACGAACCTCCTGAGTCATTGAGCTGCGAATTAGACGAACCTGTATGGCAACGAACCTCCCATGTTCCCAAACCCTACATCTAGACGAAACCTCCTCGAATCATGAAGACACGAACCTGCATGCATGCGAACCTGTGTGTGACTGCCACGAACCTAAGCCAGTGGATAGCCGAACCCTTAAGCTGACCACCACCAGCACCGAACCTACAAATGGACTACGAACCAGACTCCTTGCTAACCTGTTGTCCATGGCCATGAACCTTCATGGTTAACTCCCCTTTAGCCGAACCTTGGCCCAAACGAACCCAAGGGTTCGCTGGAAACAACACCCAGCCATTCCCCTTGGTCGGCCCATGCATGTTTTTAATCGGGCCAAACCCCACGATGACATATGCGGTCCACTCTTCATTTGATCAATATAATTCGGCCCACACACATAAATACTCGCCCCAATTACACCTAAGTCGGCCCAAGGGATTATCCGGCCCAATGGATTCAAGATGTTAACGAACACACAAACGAACGCCTCAAATCAATAATAAACTTTTGCATGATTTATCACTTTAGTTTATTACAAAGGCGGTGACAAATTTCTAGGCAACCCATGCAAGGACTTAAAACGTTATTTAGAGGTTATAACTATAAACTAAACCCTAAGTTGAGAATTTGCAAACAATGAAAGAGATTCAATATTTCACTACATAATATAGTGAATTCTGGGCCAGATAATGAACGAGACTCGTGAGTGTTAGCCAAATTTAGGGCTAACACAAACATACACACAAACACATAATCGAAGACTTATACTCATGAATTACAACAACATGAAATCAATACCGGATCGTGAACACAACCACAGGTACAATCAAGAGCACGTGCATTTCTCGTTTAAGCTAGGTCAACCACTTCAATTGCAAGGCGAGTTCATATGCCCCTTTTCTAATCTTAACTGATTTTAAACTCTCGGGGCTGAGAAACATGCTTAACTTTTATTTATTTAAAAGTTTTAGTTTAACATATTGCTTATACTATGATTTAGATAATACTGCTTGACTTATTATCGTATATCATTGTACGCATGCTTGTATGATCATGATATGACAGGAACAACTAAGATGAATATGATAATACAATTTCATAAATCATCAACACAATAGAATAACATAGTTGTAAGATTATATCTTACAAACTTAATTATTCTTACAAGAACAAACATTGAGATTATCACAGGTGAACATGATGACAACAACACAAACAAGAATGATATGAAGATAATATATCTTCATAATATCATTCAACACCAGAGTTAGTTAAGGGTAATAAGAGAAGTTCTTACAACACTCAGCTTATAACTCGATACATACTACAAGATAACATGAAACAAGTGTCATCCACCACCTGAGTCGACTAAGTGTAGTTAGACTAGTTCTTACCACACCTTAGTGACAACAGGGTGACTATATGGTACAAGAAGGAATGATAATCATGATATTGTAACTTCATTATAACAACATCATTCACACAACAATTAACATAGTCTAATAAGACTAGATCTTATTTAATCTTGTTAACAATAAAGAGAACATACTACATTGAGAACTAACAACACTGATGAACATATAATACAATTGTTTACTATTGAGCTGTCTGCATTATATCGTTTCAATCATGTGCCATGTATTCAAGTTGATCATTGTAAATCCCTTCACAAATCGCTGACCAGTTAGTTTGACGTGACTAAACCGACGATAGCATAGTGGTACCATAGGTTTGACAAACCTCTAGCTTGTAGGGCTAGTATGTTTATCGTATTGATTCATTGGCCGGTAACGTATGACCGGTGACAGGGCGACTTCAAGTCAGGTTCTGGAAAGCGACACACGGTGATATTAATCTGCAGTGATAAGTAATTAATCCTTCGTTTCTTGTTGACTAGTTGACTGAAGAATTTATTTTCTCTCATGTCATATTACTAGTAACAGTTTCGATGAGACCTATGGATACACAAAGTGGTAAAGGTAAATCAGATGCATTGTAATCTGATTACGTGAGGGTTACAAGGGACTCCTTTTAGGCTCTATGCACTTCAAGTTGAGATCAAATATCAATTGGTTAACTTACACTCTTATTATTTAAAAGTGATTAAGAATTAACCCCACAAGTAATAGAATAATAACAAGGAGCAGATTAAATTAATCTAACTTCCTCAACGCATTGAGGGTGTATCAATACTTCGGTTTGATAACTAAACCTCTCTCAACATATTATTCTACATATGGTACAACAGATGAATATCAAACATGATGAACAGGTGAAATGATAATGGGTGTCTATAGTTGTACCGCAAGTGGTGTTAAGTTCTATTAGGTATGTGGTGGGATGTTGGCTGGGGCTTGTTCCCTTACATATGCCCTATATATAAGCATATCTAATAGGATGAGGTACTACTTGTAAGTACAAGTATGGAGAGGGCATTGGGTGAACGGGTGAATTAAACAACTACAAGTAACGATTATGACATTGTGATTGTGTATGCGAACAATTCAAGGTTTTCAATTATCAAACTTATGAACTCACCAACCTAGTGTTGACTTTGTTTAAATGCATGTTTTTCTCAGGTGATGAACAAGTTTTGGCACTAGACAATTCATGGACATAGTTAGTGGACTTTTAGAAGAGCTAGCTACTTTTTGTGTCGTGCATATTTTGGAACGGCAAAACAATGAATCATGTTTTGTATATCTTGTACAGTTACAAGATAGATACTCATTGATTCCTTTTGATTAGATTTACTTAGTTAAATTATGAGGAAACAATGTAATTTAACTTTGTATTTCGATTTCATTGTCATGTTAGCATTTCTCATTTATTTATCATGTGCTATGTAAACAATCTGATCACTTTGATTATCACAACGATATCACGCCCCGGGACCCTCCACCAGGCGGGAAAGTCAATCCAGCCCGCCGGCTCGGGGTTTGACAGGTTCATTAGTCCGAGCTACTCACCATGGGAAACACCGGTTCTCTTTGTCAAGAAGAAATACGGTTGGTTTCGTATGTGCATTGAGTACCGTGAATGGAACTAGTTGACAATCAAGAAAAGATATCCTCTACTCAGGATCGATGATCTTTTGATCAATTACAGGGTGCAACTTGCTTTTCTGAGATTGGCTTACGGTCTGGGTATCATCAGTTGAGTGTAAATGATGAGGATATATCAAACACAGCAATCAGAACTTCATATGGACACTATGATTTTGTAGTTATGCCATTTGGGTTTGACCAATGCACCGGCAGTGTTCATGGACTTGATGAATCGTGTATGTAGGCCGTACTTAGATCATTTTGTTATCGTCTTCATTGATGATATACTTAATTTTTCCAAGACAGAGGAAGAACATGAATATCATTTGAGGAAGGTCTTAGAACTGCTAACGGCTGAGCAAATCTTTGCCAAATTCTTTAAATGTGAATTCTGGCAAAAGGAAGTTCATTTCTTAGGTCACGTTATCAACAGAGATGGGATACATGTATATCCAGCGAAGATTGAAGCGATTAAAAACTGGACTACCCCATCTACTCCAACAGAAATTCGTTCGTTTCTAGGTCTGGCAGGTTATTATAGAAGGTTCATCATGAACTTTTCAAAGATCGCCTTTCCACTTACGACGTTGACCAAGAAAAGTCAAGCATTAATATGGGGACAGAAACAGGAAGATGCATTTCAACTTCTTAAACAGAAGTTATTCAACTCCCCTATCGTTAGTCTTCCAGAAGGCAATGATGATTTCATTGTCTACTGTGATGCTTCAAACCTTGGTCTCAGTTGTGTACTTATGCAACGAGACAATTTGTTGCGTATGCTTCAATACAACTTAAGGTTCATGAGAAGAATTACACTACTCATGTCCTTGAGTTAGGGGCTGTGGTCTTCGCACTTAATATTTGGAGACACTACCTTTATGGTACTAAATGTGTCATCTACACAGACCATAAGAGCCTATAGCACATTCTCAATCAGATAGAGCTCAACATGAGACAACGACGTTGGGTTGAGCTACTAACTGCTTACGACTGTCAGATTCATTACCATCTGGGTAAAGCCAATGTGGTGGTGGATGCTCTTAGTCACAAGGAACCAACTAAATCGATACGTGTTAGAGACATGGAGATCAACACAAAACAAAACCTGAAGGAAATAATTCGTATTGCACAACAACAGGTGACGATTAACAATCAACTGAAGGCAGAGCTAGTATGTGGAGTTGAAGGTAAACTAGAACCTTGATCTGATGGGGTTCTATACTTTAACGGCCGCATGTGGATTCCAAATTCAGATGAATTGCGCACGCTCATTTGGGACGAGGCTCAGAATTCGCGATATTCAGTTTATCCGGGAGCTGACAAGATGTATCAAGATTTGAGAACATCCTACTGGTGTCCAGGAATGAAGAAAGACATAGCCTTGTATGCATGGAAATGTCTAATGTGTTCAAAGTTCGAGGCATAACATCAGAAGCCCTCGGGAATTCTACAGCAACCTGGAATCCCTCAATGGAAATGGGAGCAAATTTCCATGGATTTCATAACCAAGTTGCCAAGAACTCCGCGAGGTTACGATTCGATTTGGGTGATCGTTGATCGACTCACCAAATCTGCTCACTTTCTGCCAATCTAAGAGGATTACAAAAGGGAGAAGTTATCCAGTTTGTACATCAACGAAATCAAAGCACGTCATGGTACTCCAACGTCAATCATATCTGATTATGATAGTCGTTTCACTTCTCGATTTTGGAAATCATTGCAAAAGGCTTTGGGAACCTGTGTTAACCTTAGCACGACGTATCATCCCCAAACCGATGGCCAAAGCAAAAGGTCAACTATCCAAACACTCAAGGACATGCTTCCTTCTTGTGTGATCGATGTTGGAGAAAGCTGGGACACTCATCTTCCACTCATCGAGATTTCGTACAACAACAACTACCATACAAGCATTCAATGTGAACCATCTGAAGCTTTATATGGTAGGTAGTGCTGATTACCAGTCTGCTGGACCGAGGTTGGAGACTCGCAGGTCATAGGACCTGAACTCATTCAAGAAACAACCAAGAAGATCACAATCATTCAATCAAGGCTTAAAGCCGCAAGGGATCAGCAAAAGAGTTATGCCGATCAACGTCGGAAACTGCTTGAATTTCAAGTCGGTGACCGAGTCTTACTCAAGGTTTCTCCCTGGAAAGGCGTTGTCTGATTCGGGAAGAAAAGGAGACTTGCACCTAGGTACGTTGGAGCTTTTGAGATACTGGAAAGGACTGGTCCCGTAGCCTACAAACTCAAACTTCCAGTGGAGCTAAGCAATGTTCATGATACGCTTCATGTGTCGAATCTTAAAAAATGCTTGGCTGATCATGATGTTCAGATTCCATTGGAAGACATTCAAATTCAAAACAATATGCAACTCATGGAACGTCTAGTCGAAAACATGGATCATGGAATCAATAAACTCAAACGTAGACATATCCCAAACGTAAAGGCACAATGGGAAGGAAAATGTGGTGCCGAGTTCACCTGGGAATGTGAAGACCAGATGAAGCTAAAATACCCTAATCTTTTTATAGTATCTTCGACTAGTTAATTTCGGTAAATTCCCTTAACAAGGGGAGACTGTAACATTTGTACATTTAGTCATAGTAATCACTAACAAGAATAGAACAGTGGGTATTCATAGTCTATTTGTCAAAGTGAATCATATGAACATGTTTGTGTCTTGTAGGATTTTCTTTAGTTTAAGGATAAGTGGATATTTATTTATTTATAGTTATTTGTGCTAGGCAAGAATTCCATTGTATTATATCGAAACGGTGGTGGGTTGGCAGATGATAAGGCAGGTAGCCGGTCTCTACGTATACCCTATCCAAAAACCACATTCGATGTAATGGGATAGTGTTAGGGCGTAGTGTTATGACGAATACTATGAAAAATGAATCATTTAAACAAAAATCGTAACGCGAAAGCAAGACTCAGAATCATTATGGGTGATGATCCATAAAGATATAAATGTTAAACTTATCATTACGAGTAAATGTTAACAAATTCATAAAATGACCAAAAACGTATATTATTACGGGTATACACGTAACTATATTCGTTAACAGTTCAAGAATCGACGAACAGTAAAAATAAGTAAAATGTATATTTTATGTTTTATAAATTTGAAACTTATCAAAAACAATCAAAGAAATCTAAGTTACAAAACAAAATAATTAATTACGTAATCATTACATCTCGAACGTAAACATACGCGAAACCGAAACCGAACAAACCCGAACGCGCGGGGAACCATTTGGGGTATAAAATCCCTTAATTTCTCCCCATTTCTTTATAAATTGTAGTTCTATCAACTCTCTTTCTCTATACATTTCCATTTTCCACTCTCTCACTAGAAACTCATCACAAAATCACGAATATCTTCTTCAATTCTTCACCAAATAGCGTGAATTAGCTATCAAAAGGATCCTTTCGAAGAAAGGAACCTTGTAGTACAAAGGATCGGCCCTAATTCCTACTACAACTCTCGAAATATTAGGGAGAAGATTCGGATTTTCAGGGTTTTCACTATTCATCATCTTCAACAAGAGCAAACCGTGTTTCAGCCATTTAAAGTTAATACCTAGACCCCAAAAACACTTGAGAAACCTTGGGACATGTTTGTTTAAAGAATTTGAGGGCTTGAATATGAGCAGCAAACCGACGAGGATAGTATCAATGCAACTTGTATAGGAAGCATTTAGAAGTCTTATTTTAGCTGCTACTTGTACAGGAACTGAGTCTACTGCTGCTAGGTGAGAACATTAACCCTCTTTTACTGTTTTACAAACGTTTTGGGGTGAAACACGTGATCAAACATTTTCAACTGTACAAATTTTCAAATACAAATTTCATTACTCTTTTGAAAAAATTAATATTTAACTTTTTATGTTACAGGATTTTACCAATTTATTAACCCTTTTATTGAACTTTTTTATACAAAAAGGTTTTATACATTATTTTACACAAATTGGTTTAGTAAACTATTAAACCCTTTTGAAGTAATAAGTTTTATAATCTATTAAACTGTAACTTGTGTTTCAAATAAATTTTATAGGTCAAAACTTGTATTTAAACAAGGACTTTCTATCAAAGTATTAAATCAAGGGTTTACAAACAAGGTACTCAATCAGGGTATTCAATCAAAGGTTTTCAAATCAAGGTATTCAATCATGGGTTTTCTGGGAATGTATTCAATCATATTAATCGTTTATTCAATCTTAAAAACTTATAGTCATGGTGTTCATCATTTTGAACAAGCTTAGACACATTAAGACACATTCATTCATTCATTCTTATTCTTAATCATTTAATGTTAGTACTAGGTGATCACAACAAGGGAAAGCGGGACACGTTTGGTTACGCCAAGGCTAAGGTTAGTGTTTAAATACGTTTTAAACCCTAATAAAGATTGGATGTGTTACGGTAATATAGAATTGCTGCTAATTAAGTTTACCAGTATAAGTCATATTGACCGAGTTACGTCAACACGGAGTTGTCTTTTGAGTAAACTCATTAGTACAGGTTGTGTTGAATGTGTTTGCGGACTACTGATCTGACTCCAAATGTAATTTGGGACTTTATTATATGTTGGCTTTTCTTAGTAAACAGTCATTTAACTGTTTGCACACATTATTCTTACTTGATGATAGTTTGTGTTACAATTATCCATGACATGTGTATACAATGTTTTATTCAGATGTATTACAACTGTAGATTCATATTTTCAAATGTTAAACCTATTGTTCTCACCAACTACTTGTAGTTGACAGTTGCTTTTCATGTGTTTTAGGTAATCATGTTAAGAGCATTAAAAGGACAACTAAGGAGACCATAGTTAAGATTAGAACAAGATCAAGAAACAAGCTAGGATAGCATAGAATCATACTAAATCCTGATTGTTTAATTATATTGTCTATGTCTTATTTTGTAAATTTTATTTTGGGTCTATTAGTTGTCATTCTTTTGGTAGATAGTTAGAATGCTTGTAACTAAACAATTGTTTAACATTATGAAACTTTGTAATGCATTGTGGTTGTTCTTCTTTCAATACGTGTGCTTGATTCAGCCATTCTTCGTCACCGCGCCGTGGATTCTGCACGCGACGCAGTAGGGCGACAACACTACACTTAGATATTTCACACTAACATTATGATATACATGTACTTATTAAACAAAATTACAGGATGGACAACAACAAATAGCGTAACTTAGGTAAGCTCCCAGGAGAAGAAACGACAGAGGATGAGGAGCAGGATGCGCCGAAGGATTCCACTATCTGATATCTTCCCTGGGGAGAAGACGCGTATACGCTCGCAGAGCAATACGCGGGAGTGGGATTTGTATCCCGATATGATCCATAGACTGATCAGCGATGAGAGGGTACATCCACCTACATCCCTAGGAAGCTTGACGAGCCAGCCTAGACTACCCGCATTAGGGTATCCTTTGGTGCAGGCCCTCACGGCCCATGCTGCCATGTCGGATCAAGCGATCTGTAACATGTACGAGGTGTCCAGAGAGATCTCAGCACTCCTTGTAGAAAAACACTACCTGCTTCAGCGAGTGGCACGTCTTGAGCAGTAGTTGGACAATACCGATCGGTTGCAATCTGGTCGACATGACATGACATGCCATCAGATAGCAGGAGGAGACCACTGCTCGACTGGAGTATATGGAGGCTAGATTTGGGTAGATCAAGGCCCGAGACGAGGTGGCTGAGGCCACGGTGGGAGCACTAGCTGCACATGTGGTAGTTGAGCGAGTGCCTACTGTGGAGGAACATCTATTCGACAACAACAACGAGGAGCACTTTCAAGGACGATGACGAGGAGCCATTTGAAGACGAGGACGATGGTCCTGCAGAAAGTGGAAACTAGGTTTCCTCCATCTCCTCAGCTACTGAGAGTAGGTTTACTTCTATCGCAGTAGTATAACTAGAACCTATTATGAGCGGGTTGTGCTCATATAAATCATTTTGGGTAGTAGTGATCGAATTTGAAATTATGATTGTACTTTTGAAAAAGATATTAATGTTATGTGAATGTTATTTATGGTTGTGCTCATATAAACCTATTATGATTGTATCAGAAACATATTACAAATCCATGGTTTAAGAGTCAGAAACATATCTGACAACACAAAATTGTTATGTGAATGTTATTTAGGATTATATTATGTATAAACGTATGTGAGATTGCACAGAACAAAACATTAATGGATGTCGTTAAATGAATATTAAACCGATGGCGTATTCGTGTGGGTGACGATTCGCACGAATATATCTGTGGGTTTAATATTCTGAAGGATGTCTAATAATTAGAAAATCAAATAGGAATGTACAGTTGTTGTCGTGTTCGTACGGGTGATTATCCGAAAGAATACGCGTGAAAACAGTACGATTCGATTAAACAGATAAATTAAACGTTTGTAGAATTTAAAAATAAACTGAAGATAACAAGTTAATTTATTAGGAATTACCACCTAATTTAAGTTAATAAATTGTACTTTTAAAATCGTAACGTATCGTGACGAGGAAACCGAAAATCGACGCTTTGAAGCGAAACCGTGCGGAAACGAATGAACACGAACACACTGGAACGTTAAAAGACTTAAGATGGAATTAAATGCCATTTACCACTCTCCACCAACCACTCTCTCTCTCTCCCAAACCCGTCTCTCTCTACTTTCTCTCTCTAGATTTCCCAAGCTCAAAACGCACGTTTCTTCACCAACTCGAGCGTTCTTGGTGCAAAATGAACCTCACAACACGTAGAGCACGAAAGTACAACAAATCGGAGCTTTGAACTATCCTAAACGAGGTAAAATCAAGCTCAAAGTCACGATTTTTAGGGTTTTCTTCATTTCGAACGCCCAACCTTGTAGCCGGTTCTAGACCACCAAAACCCATAGGAAACGCACGACAGTGATCTGGGATGGTGTAGGAACCCGAGGACTGCATGATTGAACCACAAACTCGATCATGGTGTCATGGATATTCTGGGTCGTGACTCATACGAATGAAAACAAGCTGTTACAACTTAGACGAATGGCCAGGGGCGAAGGGAAAGAATAGGCGAGTTCAGGCGAATGGAGTTTTCCTTCTGTGTGGCATCCACACTCGGGTGAACATGGGTACGAAGCAAGATACCAGGTGAATGAAACCTTCATTCGCGAGCCACATTCGTGAGCTTTGATTCGTATCACCCTTCTCATTCGAGTGAACATCATGCACGAATGAAAAACCACATGGATGAACCATTCTTGAATCTCCATTCGTGAGTCTGCAGTGTGGGTTTTCATTCTTGGGATCACCCACCCCTCGCCCGAACCATAAAATCCATGCATGCGAATGATGCTAATTCGTGTCTCGGTTTCATTTGCCAAGGAATCATATGAAAATGAGGTAGGTTATATAACTAACTCACGACAAGAAAAAAGGGTATGTGAACCGATTTCTATGACCATCAATACCCAAGGATTTCATTATCAAAGTTCTAAACCTCCTTAAAATGTAAACATTGATTTGAACAAGTCGAATTGGAATAGACATTGGGGTTATCATATGGAACCATACTCAAGGGATTAGTATCTAAGTGGTTCAAAGATGAGGAGTTACAATGAACTTGGGTAAAACAAGTTGGTTGCTATGGAAGAACAAGAAATGAGCTAAGTAGGGATGTGTGTGACAACACTCGGTACTTAGTGATCTTTTTATGCAATTGTATAACTAACATGGATTATTTGAATAAAATGATTTTATGTAGATTATACTCAAGGACGAACATGGACGATCTAGAACGAACTATAACATCCTATATTTCATGATGTCCTAGCTAGACTCACTGATTATAGGTCGCATGTTTGATGATATTTATAGAGTTTCTCAACTCTTAAGAACCTCGATTGTTATACTAGTCTACTCGAGCATAACCAAGGCCCAATCTTTGGGTCTTAGATTTTTATTAGATGTTTATTTATTCGTTTACTTAAGCATTTAATTTAATGTTTCTACAATTGCTATGGTTGATCATATGTATGTGATGAGCTTAAGGAATCAAGAGAATTTCAACATGTTGTTGAAACTAACAAGAACTAAGAACTAAGAACTGTTTTGTTGATGATGAGAAATGAAATTCTTAATTGTCATTGACAACAATATGTTATCTGGTTCGGTATGTGGTGGGCTGGCGGCTGGGCTTGACCCTACGTGTGCCCTATATATAAGCATACTTGACTGGATAACATAGATGGTTGTTGGTGAGGTTAATGTTGTCATTCGATCAGGTTTGTACAAATTCATTTTTAATCAAAACAATATGAACTCACAAACCATGTGTTGACTTGATCTTCCTACATGACTTCTCAGGTGACGAACAGGTTAACTAGGAGTTCGTGCTATTCACTAGGGTGCCCAGATAGAGGACCTAGTACTTTTGGACGTGCATATTTTTGGAACATCATTAAATGAATTCTTTTATATATCTTGTACATATATAAGATAGATGGATTATGATGTTGAATAGTAGATTTAAATTGTTAAATTATGAGCGAAACTGATGTAATTTAACTTTGTAATTCTATTTCATTCAGTACTTTCTCATTATTATCATGTGCAATGTAAACAATCAAATCAATTTGATTATCACCACGATATCACGCCCCGGGAACCTTCCACCCGACGGGACACTTGATCCGGCCTGCCGGCTCGGGGTGTGACAGATTGGTATCAGAGCCATGGTTATAGAGAAACATAGGTCATTTATTTAAACGGTTTGTCCTATAATATAACCTAGGGACCCTTCAAGTAGAGAACACAGGACTTCAGAATTTACTTGCATTATGTCTTCTGCATTCGATCATTACACTAACTAATGTTCTTTCGGTTGTGATCAGAATGTTTCCAAGAATACCACCTCCTCTTATGCCTCCACCACCACCGCCACCTCCTCCTCCGCCACACACTCCACCTCACAACCCGAATCCGGAGTTGGATCCTACCACTATTGTTCTGGCAATGCTACTGACCAGTCAGCTGAAAGAAGTGATTCCTGATACGATCAACTGGATCAACACCAACATCAACAATAATGGGAACTCATTAGGGGAAGCAAGTGGTAACACCGACACTACACAAGACTAATCCTACAAGTCATTCGTGGGATGTAAACCACCAAGCTTTAGCGGTACTGAAGGAGCCGTTGGATTAATCTAATGGATAGAAAAGATGGACACTACCTTGGACATCAGTAGTTGTCCAGAACACCACAAAGTTCGCTACGTTGCGGGATCATTCAACAAGCGGGCTTTGACGTGGTGGAATTCGCATATCAGAGCTAGCGGTAGAGATGAGGCGTTAGCATTGCCTTGGGCAGATTTCAAGACTCTATTGAGAAATGAGTCCTGTCCAAAGAACGAGCTACAGAGAATGGAGACTGAACTGTCAAACCATGTGATGAAGGGAGCTGATCACATGGGTGATACTACCCGCTATCATGAGCTGGTAGCTTTGGTGCCGGATATGGTACCAACTTTGGAGAAGCTGATTGACATATATGTAGGTGCACTACCTGCCTGCATACAGGGTTTGGTCATTGCAGCTAGCCCTATCACCTTGGAGTCAGCTATCAGCTTGTCAGGAAAACTCACTGACATGATGGTAGCATCTAGGATTCTGAAAAAGGAACCAGACACATGCAAGAGCAAGGAAGAACCATCGAAGAAAGCTACTCACCACCCAAAGAAGAAACAGAAGGTCATCAAGAATTACACGATAGCCACTCCACTTAACCAAGTAGTAGCACCACAGAACCCTAACAAAAGACCATACACTGGCACGTACCCTTTGTGTGCCAAATGCCAGTACCATCATGCTGCTAATACTCCCTGCAAGCACTGCATAAGATGTGGTAGAAAAGGCCATTGGGTTCAATAGTGTAGAATGGCACCTGCTCAAGCAGTAAACAATGCTGCTTTGGCTCACCCTCCACCCAACAATCAGAACCAAAACAATGGTGGATGCTATAACTGTGGCAAGCTTGGCCACTACTCAAGGAACCGCCCAAAGAGGATACAGCCGGCTGTTCAAGAACCCCGCGGAAGAGCTTTCGCATTGGGAGCTCCAGCTGCTCGTCAAGACCCGAACGTGGTCACTGGTACATTTCTTTTACATGACTTTTATGCATCTATTCTATTTGAGACTGGTGCGGATCATAGTTATATCTCGACCGATTTTGCATGCCAACTTAATCATGTTGAAGAATATTTAGACTCCCCTTATATCATTGAAGTAGCGAATGGGAAACAAATCACAGTTCTACCCATTAGCACTTAATGGCCAAACATTCACCATCGATTTGATACCGATGGAGTTGGGCAGTTTCGATGTCATTGTCGGGATGGATTGGTTATCTCTCAATAGAATGGAAGTTATCTGTTCTGAAAAGCTACATCGAATACCGATGGCGAACAACCACGTGTTGGAAGTTCGAGGGGATCAAGCAAAACGAAGTGTCAAAATCATATCCTGCATAAAGGCACGTAAATGTTTACGGAAGCAGTGTGTAGCTTTCCTGGCTCAGGTAGTGGAAAGAGAGAAAGACAAGATCAAGATACAAGACGTACATGTAGTAAAAGAGTATCCGGATGTGTATCCTGACGATCTACTAGGTTTGCCACCAACACGACCGGTAGAGTTCCGTATAGACTTAGTCCCTGGAGCAACTCCCATTGCAAAATCTCCTTACAGTTTAGCACCTTCGGAGATGCAATAATTGTCAAATCAGTTCAAGAATTATTAGATAAGGGTTTCATCCGACCGAGCTACTCACCGGGGGGAGCTCCGGTTTTGTTCGTGAAAAAAAAGGACGGATCTTTTCAGATGTGTATAGCTTAAAGGGAGCTGAACAAATTAACTATCAAGAATCGGTATCCATTGCCGAGGATTGATGATCTTTTAGATCAACTACAAGGAGCGCAGTATTTTTCCAAGATTGATTTACGCTCCGGGTATCATCAACTCATAGTTCAAGAAGAAGACATACCTAATACGGCTTTCCGCACCCGGTATGAGCATTATGAGGTTATGGTAATGCCTTTAGAATTGACGATTTCATGGATCTCATGAACTGAGTGTGCAAGCCGTATATGGATTAGTTTGTCATTGTCTTTATTGATGACATACTGATTTATTCTAAGAGCAAAGTAGAACATGAACAAAACCTCAGGAAAATATTGGAGTTGTTGAATAAAGAGAAACTCTATGTCAAATTCTCTTAGTGTGAATTTTGGCTAAGGGAAGTTCAGTTTTTAGGTCATGTAGTCAACAGTGAGGGATATACATGTAGACCCTGCCAAGATCGAGGCAAACAAGAACTCGGATACTCCGACAACACCGACGGAGACATTGTCTTTTCTGGGACTAGCAGATTATTATAGAAGGTTTATTTAAAAATTTTTCTAAGATAGCCTTGCCTCCCACCAAGTTAACTCGGAAAAGTGAGCCATTTGTTAGGGTGCAGAAACAGGAAGATGCTTTCCAGACATTGAAACAGAAGTTGTGTGATGCTCCAATCTTATCTCTTCCAAAGGGTACAGACGACTTTGTAGTGTATTGTGACGCTTCCCATCAGGGACTAGGTTGTGTGTTAATGCAGCGAGACAAAGTTATTGCGTATGCCTCAAGACAGTTGAAGATACATAAGAAGAACTACACGACACATGATCTAGAACTGGGAGCAGTAGTCTTCGCACTGAAGATTTGGAGACATTATTTATATGGCACTAAGTGTACCATATTCACTGATCACAAGAGTCTACAACATATCTTTGATTAGAAGGAACTCAACATGTGACAGCGTCGTTGGGTCGAACTTTTGAATGATTACGACTGTGTGATTAAATACCATCCGGGTAAGACGAATATGGTAGCTGATGCCTTGAGCCGGAAGGAAAGAGTCAAACCCTTGCGTGTCAAAGCAATGGGAATCACTGTGCAAACGAGCTTACGTGAAAAAATTATTCAAGCACAACAGGAATCAGTAGAACGAGGGAACCTGAAGAAAGAACTTGATTGTGAAGCAGAACGCCAATTTGAGACGAAATTAGTTGGAGTTACCTACTACCAGGTTCATGTGTGGATTCCTACAGTAGTGAATTGAGGAAACTTATTTTTGATGAAGCTCACAAGACCAAGTACTTAGTACACCTGGGCACCAATAAGATGTATCGAGATTTACACGGATTTTATTAGTATTTGGGAATGAAGAAGGACACAGCCGAGTACATCATCTGATGTCTTACGTGTGCGAAGGTAAAGGCGGAACACCAGAAACCGTCAGGATTACCGGAAGAACCCGAGATTCCGCTATGGAAGTGGGAACAAATAGCTATGGATTTCATTACAAAGCTACCCCGCACTTGTAGTGGTCATGATACCATTTGGTTCATCATTTATTGTTTAACTAAATCTGCTCACTTGTTGCCAATGCGTGAAACCTTCACGATGGATAAACTTGCAAGATTGTACGTTAATGCGATAGTGGTGCGTCATGGTGTACCATTGTGTATCATTTAAGACCGAGATAGCATATTCACATCCAGATTTTGGCAGTCGTGGCAGAAGTCACTAGGGACGAACTTGAACTTGAGTACAGCTTATCACCCACAAACTGATGGTCAGAGCGAACGTACGATTCAGATTCTAGAAGACATGCTGAGGATGTGTGTCCTAGATTTCGGTGGGAATTGGGATTCCTATTTACCATTAATAGAATTCTCCTATAATAAGAGTTACCATAGTAGCATCGGATACGCTCCGTTCGAAACACTTTATGGTGGAAAATGCCGGTCACCGATCTGTTGGACCGGGGTAGGAGATAACCGAATAACTGGGCCAGAGCTTATTCAGGAAACCACTGATAAGATCGCCCAGATACAGCAAAAGTTACACGCAACCCGAAGCAGACAAAAGATCTATGCTGACAAACGGCGTAAACCGTTGGAATTCCAAGTGGGAGACCATGTCATGTTGAAGGTATCCCCATGGAAGGGCGTAGTCCTCTTCGGAAAGAAAGGAAAATTAACACCATGATACGTCAGACCGTTCAAGATCATTCAACGAATTTGTCCTTTTGCGTATAGGTTAAGATTGCCAGATGAACTTAGCGGTGTACACGATGTGTTTCACGTCTCGAACCTTAAGAAGTGCCATGTGGACGAATCACTTGTCATTCCAACTAAGGAAATTCAAGTGGACGAAAAACTACATTTTATCAAGGAACCTTTGGAGATTATGGATTGCGAAGTTAAGCAACTAAAGTGAAGCCGTATTCCAATCATTAAGGTTCGATGGAATTCCAAGCGTGGACCTGAATTTAATCGGGACGAAATTTCTCTAACAAGGAGAGACTGCAACATCAGTGCCTGAACCGTAGCCGGAACCGTGACATGTACAGTAGATCAGGTATGAACTATGTATATTACATGGGTATTATTAACATTTGGTGTTTAATACAAAATCTAATACACATCTATATTAGAAACATATTACAAATCATTGGTTTAACAGTCAGAAACATATCTGACAACACAAAACTGTTATGTGAATGTTATTTAGGATTATATTATGTATAAATGTATGTGAGATTGCACAGAACAAAACAGTAATGGACGTCGTTAGGTGAATATTAAACCGATGGCGTATTCATGTGGGTGACGATTCGCACGAATATATATGTGGGTTTAATGTTATGAATGATGTCTAATAATTAGAAAATCAAATCGGAAAGTACAATTGTTGTCGTGTTCGTACGGGTGACTATCCGAACGAATACGCGCAAAAACAGTACGATTCGATTAAACAGATAAATTAAGCATTTGTAAAATTTGAAAATAAACCGAAGATAACTAGTTAATTTATTAGGAATTACCACCTAATTTAAGTTAATAAATTGTACTTTTAAAATCGTAACGTATCATGACGAGGAAATCGAAAACCGACGCGTTGACGCGTAACCGAGCGGAACCAAACGAACCCGAACACGCTGGAATGTTAAAAGACTTAAGTTGGCATTAAATGCCATTTACCACTATCCATCAACCACAATCTCTCTCCCAAACCCCTCTCTCTCTGTACTTTCTCTCTCTAGATTTCCTAAGCTCAAAACGCTCTTTTCTTCACCAAATCGAGCATTCTTGGTGTCAAAAAGATCCTCACAACACGTAGATCATGAAAATACAACAAATAGGAGATTTGAACCATCCGAAACGAGGTAAAATCGAGCTCAAAGTCACGAATTTTAGGGTTTTCTTCATTTCGAATGACCAACCTTGCAACTGGTTCTAGACCATCGAAACGCATAGGAAATGCACGACACTGATCTAGGATGGTGTAGGAACTCATGGGACTCCATGATTGAACCACAAACTGGATCATGGTGTCATGTATATTTTTGGTCTCGACTCATACGAATGAAAACAAGCTGTTACAGCTTGGACGAATGGCCTGGGGCGAAAGGAAACTACAGGCTAGTTCAGGCGAATGGAGTTTTCCCTACGTGTGGCATCCATACTCGGGTGAACATGGGTACAAAGCAAGATACCAGGCGAATGAAACCTTCAATTGTGAGACACGTTTGTGAGCTTTGATTTGTATCACCCTTCTCATTTGCATGAACATCATGCACGAATGAAAAACCACATGGATGAACCATTCGTGAACCTCCATTCGTGAGTCTGCAGTGTGGGTTTTCATTCGTGGGATCACCCACCCCTTGTCCGAACAATAAAACCCATGCTTGCGAATGATGCTCATTCGTGTCTCGGTTTCATTTGCCAAGGAATCATATGATAATAAGGTAGGTTATATAACTAAGTCACGACAAGAAAAGAGGGTATGTTAACCGATTTCTATGACCATCAATACGCAAGGATTTCATTATCAAAGTTCTAAACCTCCTTAAAATGTAAACATTGATTTGAACAAGTCGAATGGGAATAGACATTGGGGTTATCATATGGAACCATAATCAAGGGATTAGTATCTAAGTTGGTTACTATGGAAGAACAAGAAATGAGCTAAGTAGAATGTGTGTGACAACACTTGGTACTTAGTGATCTTTTTACGCAATTGTATAACTAACTTGGATTATTTGAATAAAATGATCTAATGTAGATTATACTCAATGACGAACAAAGAACTAATGAAAGACTTAGAGTTAATCAAGTGAGTTTAACTTAAGTTCTACCATGGTTAACTTATGTTTTTCTTAGAAAGGAAGTTTTATTTTATTTAAAATAAAATGACTTTTAAATTCTTTGTTTAAAATGTATTTTTAAATTAATTTCGATGATTTTTAAGCTTAATATTTTACAACATCAAGATAATTTTATAAAAGTGGTTATGAAATCTTCATAATATAAACCTTATATAAATAAGGTTTAGTGGTGATATTATCTAAGGGATAAATGTGCAAAGAGGGTAGATAACATAGAATACTTAGAGAAACTTAGTAGCACATTAGAAAGTATAAAGGACACAGTTGCACACCGAGACCGAAACCTTATGTACGTCATCTTCGAACACTCATCGTATTCGAATTATAATAAATCAACACATGTACTGAAGATACTTAATCTACCAAACAACGACTGCGCATATCTATTGTGATTCATTGCATAACAACACAGCTGAGTTCATCGCCCCTTTTCTAAACATTTTTGTTTTATAAACGCCGGGTTGAGAAGCTTGCGAGTAAATTATTTTTCTTGGATTATATTTACTTAACTGCTTTTACTTCATATATGTTTTACATGTATAATTGTTATTCAAGATTTTGTGTAGGTAAACTATTTGTAGGTTTTCAAAATGGCTTGTTTATTCATCATGAGTAGATAACTATTTGAAATCAATAAAACTATTTTCAATGGTCTATTTTCAAAGAACTAAAGATATAATTCAATGAACTGTAGGCAACAATCTATTTATAGAGAACTAAAGATCTATTTCGAAGAACTGTTTTCAACGATCTATTTCAGGGGAATGTCTAGGAAAATATTTAAAGATAGCATGTGCCAAAGAACTAACGATCTATACGAACAAGAACGAACATGGACCATCTAGAACAAACTATAAAATCCTATATTTTATGAAGTCCTAGCTAGACTGACTGATTATAGGTCGCATGTTGGATGATATTTACAGATTTCCTCAACTCCTAAGAACCTCGATTGTTATACTAGTCGACTCTAGTATGAGCAAGGCCCAATCTTTAGGTCTTAGATTTTTATTAAATGTTTATTTATTCATTTACTTAAGCATTTATTCAATGTTTCTATAATTTCTATGGTTGATCATATGTATGTGATAAGGTTAAGGAATCAAGAGAATTTCCACATATTGTTGAAGCTTACAAGAACTAAGAACTAAGAATTGGTGTGTTGATGATGAGGAATGAAATTCTTAATTGTCATTGACAACAATATGTTATGTGGTTCGGAATGTGGTGGGCTGGCAGCTGGGCTTGACCCTACGTATGCCCTATATATAAGCATACTTGACTGGATAGCATAGGTGGTTGTTGGTGAAGTTAAGGTCGTCATTCGATCAGGTTTGTACAAATTCAGTTTTAATCAAAACAATATGAACTCACCAACCATGTGTTGACTTGAGCTTTTTGCATGACTTCTCAGGTGACGAACATGTTAACTAGGAGTTTGTTCTATTCACTAGGGTACCCAGATAGAGGACCTAGTACTTTTGGACGTGCATATTTTTGGAACATCATTAAATGAATTATTTTGTATATCTTGTACAGATACAAGATAGATGGATTATGATGTTGAATAGTAGTTTTACATTGTTAAATAATGTATGAAACAGATGTAATTTATCTTTGTAATTCTATTTCATTTAGTACTTTCTTATTATTATCATGTGCAATGTAAACAATCTGATCAATTTGATTATCTCCACGATATCGCACCCCTGGAACCTTCCGCCCGACGGGACACTCGATCCGGCCCGCCAGCTCGGGGTGTGACAGTATAACAAACTCTAACAATAATTTGAGTACTATCTATTGTATATAGAAACTCAAAAATGGTGGGACACGAAACCTATGTGCCTGCTAAAAACGGAACTATCGTTTCTGCTGCTACCAAAGCTATGGTTGAAGATGGGTAAACAAAGCCATCGCTGACTATGAGGCTGCACCTGCTTGAAAAGTGAAACAAGCGGAACCCACAATGGTAATGACTGACTCTAACTTTACTTAGATAGCATAGCAAACACAACCTCTAACACGTAGACTTGACTGTTGAAACACAGGATCTCACAACAGCAACACCAAAGGGTGTTCATTCAAAACTTTTCCAAGTTGTCACCCTCATACATTCAAGGGATCAGAAGGAGCGGTGGGACTGCTCTGTTGGATCGTGAAGGCCAAGTCGATCTTTTTTATGTGTGAGTACTCCGAGGAAAACAAGGTAAAGTTTGCCACCGGTACTTTGGAGGGACGAGCCCTCATTTGGTGGAATTCACATGTCTAGATACTTGGTCTGGAGACAGCTAACTCCATCCCTTGGGAGGAGCTTATCAGGATTCTGAAAGATGAATACTGTCCTCGTAATGAGATCAAGAAATTGGAGGAAGAGTTTTGGGTGCACAAGATGGAGCGCTCGGAGATTGAGCAATACACCTCGTGCTTCCGTGAGTTATGCACGATGTGCCCGGGAATGGTGACCACGGAATACAAAAAGATTGAGCAGTTCATCAGTTGTCACACCCCGAGCCGGCGGGGTTGGATCAGAGTCCCCGTCGGGTGGAAGGTTCCCGGGGCGCGATATCAAGAGTGATAATCGGAATGATCAGATTGTTTACATTGCAAATGATATAAATGAGAAATGCTAAATTGATTAGAATTACAAAGTTAAATTACATCCGTATCGTTCATAATTTAACAACGTAACTCCAATCATGAACATCATAAAATATCTATCTCGTAACTGCACAAGATATACAAAATAATTGTGTAATGATGTTCCAAAAATATGCAGGTCCAAAAATACTAAGGCTTCTATTTGAAGTCCTAGTCCAAAAGCATAAGCTTCCTAGTTGACCTGTTCATCACCTGAGAAGTCATGCAAAAATAAAATCAACACATGGTTGGTGAGTTCATATAGTTTTAGTAATTGAAAATGATTTGAAAATGTTCCCTTCGGTAAAGACCCTAACGTCATTAAATTCAATGTAATATCCATATCGGTATGTATATATAGGGCATACCACTGTTGTTAATGATAATTAAGCATTTTTACCCTTACACAATTCCATAAGTTCTTCTGTTTGATGTCCCTGTACTTACAATCATTTGAAATCCATGTTGATTTCATAAGTTCATCACACAATATGATCAACTACAGTAATTGTATAAACAGTTATAAATGCTTAATTAAATAAATAAATAAACATTTAATAAAATCTATGTCTTAATGATTGGGGCCTTTGGTCATACTCGAGTAGACTAGTCTGTCAATCTAGGTACTTAGTAGTTAGGGAATCTGTAAATATCCTCAAACATATGACCTACAATTCAAACGGTCTAGCTAGGACTTCTTGAAAGGTAGGATTTTATGTTTCGTCTGTTTTTGGCATATGTTATCTCTGATATTTCCCAGGCATTCCCTTGAAAATGATTTATTGATTCGTCTGATTCTGTTACAAGATGTACTTGATTTGTTGATCTTAGAATACTAGATTCTTTGATCAATTGTACACTTGATTCGTTGTTCAACAAACACTTGATTTGTAGAACATCGAATATTGTCTTTGCAAAGATTGATTCGTTTGATTTGTTGAACTCCCACACTGGTTTCGTCAAAATGTTTCGTTTGATTCATTGAACACGTCCACTTGATTTGTCAAAATGTTTCGTTTGATTCGTTGAACACACCCACTTGATTTGTCAAAATGTTTCGTTTGATTCGTTGAACACACCCAATTGATTTGTCAAAATGTTTAGTTTGATTCGTTTGAAATGTTTAGTTTAACCCGATTATTCATTTAATTTATAAGTTAATAAGATTAGTAAAACCTGCATAAAACATTCCTAGACATGGTCTAGGATAACATTTGTATATGTAAAACACATAAATTTAAAAGCATTTAAGTAAACAATTTAAATAAAAAGTTTACGCATGCTTCTCAGCCCCGCGTTTTAAAACAAAAATGTTAGAAAAGGGGCAATGAACTCACCTGTGTTGCTATGTAAATGTTCTAACACAAATGCGCGTTCTTGTTTGTAGCTTAGGTTTCTTCAGTTCCTGTGTTATTTTATAAGAATTCGAATATAATAAGTACTCGTAATAATCATTGTGCCTAAGTTCGGGTCTTGTTGTGTGTGCAACTAAGTGTCTTAGTACTAAGTGTATCTAAGATCTAATCTAACTTATTTACCCTTGTATGACCCCAAATCCCATGTTTATTGTAATAACTTACTTTTAAATTTTAAGAAATTTCGACAAAGTTTCCTTTGTTTTTAGAGCAATCCAGACAATTATATCACAATAAGTATTTAAATCAAAACCTTACCATTTACTTATATAACTAAATACACTTACACGCAACAATTTACATTTCAATTTAAACAAGATTTTAGAAATTTACTAAATTAACTTTTAAATAAATTCACAATGCCTTTATTTTATCAAAATATCATTACTTGAGTTTACGTAATCATTTAATACATGATGGGCTTAATTAAGCCCCATTGGGCCCACTTAGGCCCAAATGTCAATACTTGATTCCTAATTGATTAAAATAATTGAGCTTTTGTCTCCTATGATCATATAAGAAGGTTATCCGGTTGTTATGCCATCTCATTACCATTAACAATTCATGTTGAATTGTTATTGCATGTTAACAATTATGTTGTTATAGTAATCTCCAACCCATGAACCCATGAAATTTCTAAGTTATTTACTCCATGCATAGCTTACGTGGGTTCCCATGCACACACATACTTTGCCTTACGTATATATACGTATCTAACCCCCATGCACCTTAGTAATCACGAGTTCTTATAACAATTAGGTTTAGTATACCCTAGGGGGCAGTGAACCTATTGGCTAAATCCATAGGTTCGGCTAAGTTAGAAGAAGGTTCGGCTCCATGGGTTCGCCGCTTGGGTTCGTGGGTTTTCCAAAAGGTTCGGCCAGGTCCTGGACATGCAAGGTTCGTGTGTCCCATGCACGCTGTAAAGGTTCGTCCCCAATGGTTCGGCTCATCCCTAGGTTCGTCTACATATGATAGGTTCGGCCAAAAAGGGTTCGTGAGTAATGGTTCTTGGGTTCGTGTCTAAGAAGGTTCGGCTAAGGAGGGTTCGCCACCCTAGCAGGTTCGGTGCAGGTCTAGACCAGTTCAACAGGTTCGTGACTCAGAGAGTTGCAGGGTTCGTTGCCATTGAAGGTTCGGCTAGTGACAGCAAAGAGGTTCGGCCGATCATCTAACCATCCCCATCATCGTCTCCTCGAACCCTAACCTGTTACAAATCGATCTCTAGTGTTTCTAGTTACTAGTCATGGCTTATCTCCAGGTTTTTAAGTGTTTAAAATCGGTTATAATATCAACAACTACATGAACTCGTGTAACACACTAAAACCGAGAATAAGATCGAGATTTACCTCAATTTTCGTGGATGAAGGCTTGAATAAAGTGTACTTATGTGATCTACGTATCAAGAAGAACGTTTTGACACCAACTAGGCTCGAATCCACCAAGAAATCGTCACCAAATCTTAGAGAGAAGTTTTGTTTCTTGAAAGAGTTTTAGAGAGAGAGAGAAAACGAGTGAGAGAGAGAAAGGGTGGAAATGGGTGGTGGTTGTCACATTTAATGCCACATTAAATGTGGGAAAAATACCCGGTCGTTTGGTCTCGTTCGGTTTCGCGTAAAATGCTGGTTCACGTAGTTTTCGCGACGGAAAAACACGGTTTATAAAAATAGAAACTATAATAATTATTCTAAGTGTTTATTCCTAGTAAATTAACGAATATCTTATTTTTATTTAATTTAAATTATTTATTTAACTGTTTAAATTGAAATGTACGGTCGTCACGCGTATTCGTTCGAATCGTCACCCGTACGAACACGACGATAACTATACTTTTCAATCTTGTTTTATAATTATAGAATATCATTCAGAACGTTAAACTTTCAGATATATTCGTACAGATCGTCACCTATACGAATAACCCGTCGATTTAGCATTCACATAACGATATTCGTGTGTTTTGTTCTTTAAAGTCTCACATACGTTTATACATAATAAATCCTATCAAATAATCACATGGTGATTCTGTGTTGTCAGATATTTATCTGACTCAAGAACCATTGTTCTGAACTGTTTTTCTGTTAAAGGTTCCTGAATTTGTTCTATGATAACGCAAAATGATAATGATAAATGATATGATTATGAAACGTACTGAAATGTATATGGTTCGTACCTGTTTTACTGTTCGTATACTGTAGAGATCACTGTTCCGGTGACGGTTCCGGCACTGATGTTACAATAGTTGTAAAATTCTTTCTCCTGAAATAAATTCTAAAATAAAGGTCTTAATTGATCAACACACTTTGTTGACGGCTAAGAGAAGTGGGAATGTCTATGTGGTAGACATGACCACTGACTCTCAAATATCTATTCCTACTTGTCTAATAGCCAAAGAATCATCTTCATCAAATACGCTATGGCACAGAAGATTCAGCCATCAAAATCATCAAGCTCTTCATAAGCTATCTACCCTTTCTTTAGTAAGAGGATTACCTTCAAAAGAATTTCACTTTGAAGGACAATGTGAATCTTGCTTAAATGGACAGCAACATAAATCATGACATAAGTCTATTGAGGAATCTAAAACAACAAACTGCCTTAATCTGCTTCATATGGATTTATTTGGTCCTGTGAATGTAGCTAGTTTAGCCAGAAAGAGATATTGCTTAGTTGTTGTGGATGATTACTCAAGATTTTGCTGGACCTTCTTTCTCTTCAGCAAATATGAGACTGCTGATAAAATAAAAGCCGTTATCACTCAACTTGAAAGACAATTTGGTCTTCTAGTCAAGGTAATTAGAAGTGATAATGGTACTGAATTCAAGAAGCATACTCTTGATGATTTCTGTATTTCCAAAGGAATCCTTAGACAATACAGTGTTCCTATAACTCCTGCTCAAAATGGAGTTGTGGAAAGAAAGAATATGACCCTTATTGAGGCTGCGAGAACCATGCTTGCAAACTCAGGATTACCTTTATACTTTTGGGCTGATGTCACACCCCGAGCCGGCGGGGTTGGATCGAAGTCCCCGTCGGGCGGAAGGTTCTCGGGGCGCGATATCGTGAGTGATAATCGTGATGATCAGATTGTTTACAAAGCATCAATGTTAAGAATAATTAGAGCACAATAAAACATTAACTAGGATTACAAAGTTAAATTACAATAATCAATGTCTAGTAATTTAACTAAGTAAACCTATCAAAAGAATCAAATGTATCTATCTTGCATCTGCACAAGATATCAAAAGAGATTCGTATTGATATCAAAAGATGTGCTTCTCCAGAAGTCAACTAGGATCTATATCTGGACATCCTAGTATGCAATCCTGAATCTTAGCTTATTCATGTTCGTCACCTGAGAAAGCATGTAAGAAAACAAATTCAACACAATGGTTGGTGAGTTCATGTAGTTTTGTATAAAAATAGTTTGAAAACCACTTGAATGACCAACTTAACCTCACCATTAACCACCTATACCATCTGAGTCAGTATGCTTATATATAGGGCATATGTAGGGTCGAACTTACCGCCCGCCCAGCCACCGTCCCACCACATACCAAACCACATGATATATTGTTCCTGATGATAATTAAGCGTTTCATCCTACATCTTTGATTCCTTAACTTTTGGTTTATAGAATTCGATTACCCTGTAAATGTTTCCCTTGATTTCCCAGAATGACCAACCTAACCTCATCAACGTCCAAGTATGCTCATATATTGGGCATATGTAGGGGACAAGCCCCAGCCACCGTCCCACCACATACCGGGCTACTTAACATATTGTTTTTGATGATAATTAAGTGTCTCATTCCTCATTATTGATCCTTAACGTTCGATTATCCTGATTATGTTTACTCTGATTCCTCTGATATGACAACCTTAACCTCACTAACAACCACCTATGCTATCCAACCAAGTATGCTTATATATAGGGCATATGTAGGGGACAAGCCCCAGCCACCGTCCCACCACATACTGGGATGCTTAACATATTGCTATTAATGATAATTAAGCATTTCATTCCACACTATTGTTCCACGATGTTTGATTATCCTGAATCTGTTTACTTTGTTTCCCCCGAAATGACAACCTTAACCTCACTAACAACCACCTATGCTATCCAACCAAGTATGATTATATATAGGGCATATGTAGGAGACAAGCCCCAGCCACCGTCCCACCACATACCGGGCTACTTAACATATTGTTGTTAATGATAATTAAGCGTTTCACCTCCCAACAACTAAGCATTTGATTGTCTATGAATAGTTTTGAGTTCTCTATCGAGGATAACTAACTAAATGAATTAATCCTCAACGAACATCAAAATGAATGGACAAAGAAGAACACTGAATGACTAGAAGGGGTTGACTCCACAGGTCAACACGCGATGGCCATTCAGTCTGTCTTACTAAGTCCTGACAACGAAGAACACTGATGACTAGTAGGGGTTGACACACAGGTCAACACGCGGCGGTCAATTTGTCTGTCTTACGATGTCCGATAGTTTAAGCATACAAGTTTAAAGCATTCACATAGTTTCACTAATTGACTAGTAGGGGTTGACACATAGGTCAACACGCGGCGGTCAATCAGTCTGTTGTCTGAGCATCCCAAACGTATCAAGCATTCAAGTTTTCCATGTATGTCAAGCATTCACATGTATCAAGTATTTCAAGTATATCAAGCATTCAAGTATTCAAGTAACCTAAGTGTATCATGCATTCAAGTGTTCAAGTATTCTAAGTATATCGAGCATTCATGTGTTTGAGCGTAACGTTTATAGCATTAGCTTTGAGCATAGAGTTTGAGCGTAGCGTTTCAAGCATATGCATTAAACATATTGTTTAAGCATAAGCATTAAGCATAAAGGTCGAGCTTTAAGTTTATAGTCTAAGCATCAAGCGTAAAGTTTAAGTTTCAAGTCTGTGTCATAAGTATCAAGTAAATAGTTTAAGCATCAAGTATGTAGCTTCCCAACCATAAAAGTTTCCTAGTATAAGCTTTAGTGTAATCATCATGTTTGTGTTTAAAAGAATTAAATAACATTTCAATAATAACATAAAATGTTTAACATGCTTCTCAGTCCCGAGTTAAAACCAAAGGTTTGAAAATGGACAAATGAACTCACCTGGTGTTCGAAGTGGTTGACTTATCTTAAACAAGAATGCCCGCGCTCTGTGTTGTACTTGTAATAGTTTTCACGATCCTGTATTGATTTCATAGTACTTGTAGCTTATAAGCATATGTTTATAGAGATTCGTGTATGTATGTGTGTTAGTGTTAGCCCTAAAGTTGGCTAACACCGTGAGTCTCAATCTTTATTCGGCCCTAAGTTATTTGTTATCGCCTGGATAACAATTCCCCCACAAGGTTTAGATTAACTTACTTTATTATTACATTTCAAGCTTCATTTGAATCTCCATAGTGATAAAAAGGATTTCAAATGTAATGACTTAGATTTTCCTTTTAGCTTGAATGTTGATAATCTTTTCCCTATTGTAGTCTATCTTCATGTTTATTAAGTCTAAACCTCGTGGGCTTCATGTTGGGCCACAAGGGTTAATGTGGGCCTATCGAGATGACCATAATGGATCTAGTAACACTATTGAACCGAGATTAGAGGATTGGGCCAATTGGTTTTATTAACTTGGGCCGAAGGAATTACATGGGCCCCTTGTTTCGAAAATGTTGGGCCTAAGCAAAGGGGGATGGGCCGGTTAATTCTATTGGGCCGACGTAATCACTTGGGCCGAGAACAAATATGAGCCATATGAGGGGATGTGAACCACTATTGGATCAAGTGTATGTCGATTAGGCTTAAGAAGGGGGCTTGGGCCGATTATGGTGTAAACTAGGCCCATAACTTGGCCGCAAATGGGATGTGTCGTGCACAGACCCAGGAGCAGCGAACCTAATGGGGATTCTTGGCCTAGGGTTCACTCATGTTTAGGAGGTTCGGCCACTGATCAACAAGGTTCGGTTGATGGGGGTAGTTCATGGGTGATGGCTTGCAACATAGGTTCGTCTACTGCCCTACTAACACAGGTTCGCCATTATAGGGGGAGGTTCGCATCTGGGGCTATAGGTTCGCCAATGGTTCGCCCCTGTGTAGAAGGTTCACCGGTAGGGTTAGTTCGAGCAACAAGGGGCGACAGACGATACAAAGGTTCGCTGCACAACGAGTTAGGTTCGTTGGGTCGGGATTCGTGACACCTAAAGGGTTCGGTGCTGCCTGAGGTTCGTGAACATAGAGGAGGTTCGGCTATCTAGACAAGCAAGGTTCGGCCAGCATGTGTTCGGCTGAGCCAAACCCTCACGAACCTGCAAGGATTCATCATCATCTTCTTCGTCACACTTGGATCTTGTAAGCTATTATATGGCTAGGTTACGAACTAAAGGTTTTACAAGAGTGTAGGGTTAAGATGAAGATAGGTTTCTAACCGGTTTTTTCATGGGCGGACCGAACCACACATAGAAAACCCTAATTTTTAGAAACTTCGTGGCTTCATACCTCGTTAATGGCTGGGTAAAACTCCAAATCGGTTGTACTTCCTTGTAGAGGATGATGAGAGCTTCGCGTGGACACCTAGAACGCTTGATTCCGCCAAGAAACGAGCAAGTTATGATCGTTTGAAGATTGATTATTCTAGAGAGAGAGAGAACCGGGTGAAAGCTTTTAGAGAGAGAGAGGGAGATCATGAAAATGAAAGAAATGCCATCTTTTGGGGTTTAAATGCTCCGAGGGTATTCGGGTCCGTTTCGGTTGCTTGATTCGTGTTTCCAGGTCGTAATGCGTGTGTTTTCGTAATTTAAATAAAATGGTTTTAATTTAACTTATTTTAAAAGTTGAAATTCCTAATAAATACTAAATATTAATTTTTTTGAATTATTTGTCGCAATTCATTATTTTACGTGTTTCGTAATTTCTTTCGCGTATTTTAGGCTTTATGCGTTTTAATTAAAATAGTTTTGTTTTAATTTATTTCTGATGAGTTTCAAAATTGTAAAACAGAAAATATTATATTTCTTACATTTATTATCGTTCGTATCGTTGTTCGTTTCGTTTCGTTAGAAAACGTCACTTACGCGTGTTTCCATACAGAGCGCTAACTGTACGAACACGATCGTACGTTTCACTTTCTGATTTTGTTTTCTAGTTTTCAGTCATCATTTCAGATCATTAAACATTCTAATCTATTCGTACAGATCGTCACCTGTAACATCAGTGCCGGGACCGTCACCGGAACAGTGATCTCTACAGTACGTGAACAGTAAAACAGGTACGAATCTTACATATTTCAGTAAGTTTCACATTCATATCGTTTATCATTATCATTTTGTGTTGTCATAAAACAAATTCAGAAACATTTAACAGAAACACAGTTTAGAACAATGGTTCTTGAGTCAGATAATTATCTGGCAACACAGAACCATCCCGTGATTATTTGTTTAGGATTTATTATGTATAAACGTATGTGAGGCCTTACAGAACAAAACACACGAATATTGTTATGTGAATGCTAAACCGACGGGTTATTCGTATAGGTGACGATCTGTACGAATATATCTGAAAGTTTAACGTTCTGAATGATATTCTATAATTAGAAAACAAGATTGAGAAGTATAGTTATCGTCGTGTTCGTACGAGTGATGATTCGAACGAATACGCGCGACGACCGTACATTTCGATTTAAACAGTAAATTAATATTTTAAAATTTAAAATAAATAAAAGATATTAGTTAATTTACTAGGAATAACCACTTCGAAAAATTTTATAAACCTTATTTTAAAATCGTGTCGTTTTGTCGCGAAAACTACGCGAAACGGCACTTTACGCGAAACCGAACGAGACCGAACGAGTGGGTATTTTAACCCACATTTAATGTGACATAAATGCCACAACCACCACCCATCACTCTCCTCTCTCTCTCTAAATCGTTTTTCCCCTCTCTCTCTAGTTCTTCACAAGAAAATCACCTTCTTTCTACGTTTTGGAGGCTCAAATCTCGTTGGAATCAAGTGTTCTAGGCGTCATTTTAATCCTTTCATCTTGTAGATTACAGAAGTACAAGTATTTCAAGTTTCCATCCAGGAAATCTAAGGTAAAAGATCATTTTATTTTCGGTTTTATAGCGTTTTCACGAACTCACGATGTACCTTGATTAGAACCGGTATTAAACACCTAAAACACTAAGACTAAAATGTATTACACGTTTAGATAGCTTTAGGATTGAGTTGTGACAGGTGGAGGTCTCAATATCGAGGATGGCTGCCAAGGAATTACACAGGTTCGCTAACAAAACCCAATCAGCACCAGCCGAACCCGGCCGAACCCTGTTGAACCGCGAAACCCTGGAGCCGAACCTTTTTGGCACCTCACGAACCCTGGGCATCGAACCCTGCAGTCTGACTCACGAACCTGCCCACCTGATCGAGTCTGCAACGAACCTGTGATCACCATGCAACCGAACCTATTAACCACGAACCTTGAATCTTTCGGCCAAACCCTCTTTGCAAGCCGAACTCTCTTCAGCCGAACCCTAAGTGTCACGAACCTGTCTTGGCCGAAACCCTAAGATTACAACGAACCTTAGCATGGCGAACCTTAGGAGCCGAACCCTAAGGGTTCGGTGGTGTATGGGCCGAACCTTATGTCGATACTAGCCGAACCTAAGGAGGTTTTCCAATAAGGTTCGCTGCCTTGGATAAGGTGTTGAGCCAAATTGTTACAAAACCCTAAATTTCCTTAATGTATGGGTTTATTTAATTATGAGTATGCATGGATTATGTATGAATGCATGGGAAATGCATGTATAAGCTCATGCATGAAATAAAGTCCTACGTGAGTGTGCATGGGAAGATAATTAAGGATTATTAGATAAAACTACCACATGGTGATCAATAGCTCAACGTGGATAACTAACTTATATAAGTTAATGGATTTTGTCAAATAATGCAAAGAACTTGGATTGGAGACCAATGGGACTTAAATAAGTCCATCACATATTAAGCGGTTGTATAAATTCAAGTAATGAGGTTTTAATAAAATGCAAGACTTTGTGAACTTTATTGAAATTAAATTAATAATTTTCTAAAATCTTGCTAAATTAAAAATGAAATGGACTTTATTTATAAATGTTATTGGCTTCTTTTTAATTTTATTAAGTTAATTGTAATGTTGTGATTTAAATAATTATTTTGATTAAATTGTTGGGAACTTGTTGGAAATAGACAATCTAATTGTCTGGATTTGAACTAAATACAAAGGAAACTCTGCCCAAATTTTGTAAAATAAAAGTAAGTTATTATAACTAACCATGGGAATTGGGATCATAAGAAGGGTAATTAAGATAGATTAGATCTTAGATACACTTAGTACTAAGACACTTAGTTGCACACACAACAAGACTCAAACCTTAGGCACAACGACTATTACGCGTATTTATTGTACTTGAACTCTTATAAAACAACTCAGGAACTGAAGATACTTATTTTACAAACAAGAGCGCATATTCTGTGACAGTACATTGGACATCAACACAGGTGAGTTCATTGCCCCTTTTCTAACATTTTTGTTTTAAAACGCGGGGCTGAGAAGCATGCGTAAACTGTTTATTTAAATTGTTTACTTAAATGCTTTTAACTTATATGTTTTATATATATAAATGTTATCCTAGATTATGTCTAGGAAGATTTTATGCAGGTTTTACTAAGTTATTCCATATAAATTAAGTGAATAATCAATTTAACTAAACCTTTCAAACAAAACAAAACATTTCAAACGAATCAAACAAAACATTTTGACGAATCAAATGGGTGATTTCAACGAATCAAGTGAAACATTTTGACAAATCAAGTGGGTGAGTTCAATGGATGATATGAAACATTTTGACAAAACAAGTGTGGGAATTCAACGAATCAGACGAACAAATCTTTGCAAAGACTATATTCAATGTTATACAAACCAAGTGTTTGTTGAACAATGAATCAAGTGTACGATTGATCCATGAATCTAGTATTCTAAGATCAACAAATTAAGTACATCTTGTAACAAAAATCAGACGAATCAATAGATCATTTTCAAGGGAAAACCTGGGAAATATCAGAGATAACATATGCCAAAACAGACGAAACAAAAACCCTACATTTCAAGAAGTCCTAGCTAGACCGTTTGATTGTAGGTCGTATGTTTGAGGATATTTACAGTTTCCCTAACTACTAAGTACCTAGATTGACAGACTAGTCTACTCGAGTATGACCAAAGGCCCCAATCATAAGGACTTAGATTTTATAAAATGTTTACTTATTTATTTATTTAAGCATTTATAACTGTTATACAATTGTGTGGTTGACCATATTGTGTGATGAACTTATGAAATCAATAGGGATTTCATATGATTGTAATGACAGGGACAATAATCAGAAGATCATACGGGATTGTGTTAAGGGTAAAAATGCTTAATTGTCATTAACAGCAGTGTCATATGCATATTAGTATGTGGTGGGATGTTGGCTAGGGCTTGTCCCTTACATATGCCCTATATATAAGCATACCGATGTGGATATTACATGTGGTGTTAATGAGGTTAGGGTCTTTACCAAAGGAGATTTTCAAATCATTTTCAATAACTAAAGCTATATGAACTCGCGAACCAAGTGTTGATTTTATTATTGCATTACTTCTCAGGTGACGAACAGGTCAATTAAGAAGTCATTTCTTTTGGACTAGGACTTCCTATAGAAGACTTAGTATTTTGGACCTGCATACTTTTGAAGACATCATTATACAATTATTTTGTATATCTTGTATAGATACAAGATAGTTATCTTATGATGTTTGTGATAGATTTACATTGTTAAATTATGAACATTGGGATGTAATTTAACTTTGTAATTCTATTCCATTTAACATTTCTCATTTATATCATGTGCAAGTTAAACAATATGATCACTCTCGATTATCACTCACGATATCGCGCCCCGGGAACCTTTCGCCCAACGGGGACTCCGATCCTACCCCGCCGGCTCGGGGTGTGACAGATTGGTATCAGAGCCATGGTTATAGAGTAATATAGGTCACTTATATAAACGGTTTGGCCTAGACTATAACCTAGGGACCCTGCATGTAGAGAAAATAGGACTTAGGAATTTCTTGCATACTGTCTTCTGTATTCGATCATTGCACTAATCAATATTATTTTGGTTATGATCAGAATGCCGCCGTGAAGACAGACTCCCTCGTTGCCTCATCATAGCTTAGCTCCACACTCATCGACACCATCACCAGCTGACTCACCACCTTCACCTCCTCCACCTCCTCCACCGCCTCCACCTCCTCCTCCACTTCTAACCCAGGCATCTGGTTCTGGCGCAACGCCGACTATAGATCCTGCTACTATTGCCCTGGTGACATTACTGAGTAGCCAGATGACAAATCAGATGAAAGAAGCCATACCGGTGATGTTCCTTCGTCTTCGTAATGAAATCCTCAACACTGGCAACTCATCAGGAGAAGCCAGCGGAAATACTGGAGATTCATCTCATTACTCCTACAAGTCCTTTGTAGGATGTAAGCCGCCCAGCTTTAGTGGGTCTGAAGGTGCCGTTGGATTAATCCAATGGATTGAGAAGATCGAGACAACTTTGGATCTCTGCAGCTGCCCTGAACATCACAAGGTCCGTTACTCAGCTGGAACATTCAACAAACGGGCTCTGACCTGGTGGAATGGTCAGATCAATGCCCGAGGAAGAGAGGAAGCCATGGCAATGCTTTGGGAAGACTTCAAGACACTGCTACGAACAGAATTATGCCCCAAGAATGAGCTGCAGAAACTGGAGGTTGAATTATCCAACCATGTGATGAAGGGGGCTGATCACATGGGGTACACTACTCGTTATCACGAGTTAGTTGCTTTGGTTCCAGACATGGTACCAACTTTGGAGAAAAGGATAGACCGATATGTGGGTGGACTCCCCGCCTGCATTCAGGGTATGGTTGTTTCAGCCAACCCTACTACTGTTGAATCGGTAGTGAGATTGTCTGGCAAACTCACTGATTTGATGGTTGCCTCTGGAGTTTTAAAGAAAGAGGCTAACACCGGCAAACGTAAGGAAGAGTCTTCAAAGAAACCTCATCACCAGCAACATCAAAAGAAGAAACAAAAGACTATCAAGAACTAGACGGTGGCCACACCTCTTCAACAAATAGCAGCAACACCACAAAACCCCAACCGTAAACCCTATACTGGCACATATCCTCTGTGTGCCAAGTGTCAGTATCACCACACTGCTGACACTCCCTGCAAACATTGCACGGGATGTGGATGGAAGGACAATTGGGTCCAATACTGCCAAATGACACCTAATCAAGCAGTCAACAATGCTGCTTTGGCTTTCCCTCCACCAGCCAATCAGAACAACGGTGGATGCTTCAACTGTGGCGAACAAGGCCACTTTGCAAAGAACTGTCCCAAGAAGGCTCAACAAGCAGTTCAAGCTCCTCGTGGACGAGCTTTTGCCATTGGAGCACCAGCTGCACACCAGGACCCGAATGTGGTCACTGGTACGTTTCTCTTACATGACTTTTATGCATCTGTTCTATTTGATACTGGTGCAGATCAGAGTTTTATCTCTACCGATTTTTCATGTCGATTAGATTCCATAGAGGAACAGTTAGATTCCCCTTACATCATATAAGTAACTAACCGGAAACAGATTTCAGTTAGTACAGTTTTTAGGAATTGCCCATTGACACTTAATGGTCATACATTCACCATCGATTTGATACCAATGGAGTTGGGTAGTTTCGACATCATTGTGGGAATGGATTGGCTTTCTTCTGACCGAGTGGAAGTCATCTGTTCTGATAAGCTGCTTCGAATTCCATTGCCGAGTGATCGTGTATTGGAAGTTACAGGAGATCAAGCAAAACGAAGTGTCAAAATATCTCTGCGCGTAAGTGTCTACAGAAACAGTGCGTGGCGTTCTTGGCTCATGTGGTGGAAAAAGAGAAGGATAAGAAGAAGATTCAAGATGTACCTATAGCGAAAGAATACCCCGAAGTGTTTCCTGAAGATCTACCAGGTTTGCCACCTGTGCGACCGGTAGAGTTTCGAATTGACTTAATTCCTGGAGCAACTTCTGTTGCTAAATCTCCTTACAGGTTAGCACCTTCAGAGATGCAGGAGTTGTCTAATCAATTGCAGGAGTTACTTGATAAAGGTTTCATCAGACCGAGCTACTCACCTTGGGGAGCTCCGGTCTTGTTTGTGAAAAAGAAAGACGGATCGTTCAGAATGTGCATAGATTACCGTGAGCTGAACAAACTGACCATTAAGAATCGGTATCCATTGCCGAGGATTGATGATCTGTTTGACCAACTACAAGGAGCGCAATACTTCTCTAAGATTGACTTGCGGTCTGGATATCATCAGCTGAGAGTTCAAGATGAAGACATACCGAAGACGGCTTTCCGAACAAGATACGGGCATTATGAATTTATGGTGATGCCCTTCGGATTGACAAATGCACCAGCAGTTTTCATGGATCTCATGAATCGAGTGTGCAAGCCGTACTTGGATCAGTTTGTCATTGTCTTTATTGATGACATACTGATTTATTCCAAAACCAAGACGGAGCATGAACAACACCTCAGGAAGATCTTGGAGCTGTTGAAGGAAAAGAAACTCTATGCCAAATTCTCTAAATGTGAATTTTGGTTAAGAGAAGTTCAATTTCTGGGACATGTTGTCAACAGCGAGGGAATACACGTGGATCCTGCCAAGATCGAGGCGATAAAGAATTGGGATACTCCGAAGACACCGACGGAGATACGGTCTTTTCTGGGATTGGCGGGTTATTATAGAAGGTTCATCTCGAATTTTTCTAAGATAGCTCTGCCTCTCACTAAGCTAACTCAGAAAAGTGAACCGTTAGTCTAGGAGCAGAAACAAGAAGATGCCTTCCAGACATTGAAACAGAAACTATGTGATGCTCCAATTCTATCTCTCCCAGAAGGCTGTGATGATTTTGTTCTATACTGTGATGCTTCCCATCAGGGACTTGGTTGTGTGTTAATGCAACGGGACAAAGTAATAGCCTATGCATCAAGACAGTTAAAGATTCATGAGAAGAATTACACTACTCATGATCTTGAACTGGGAGCAGTAATCTTCGCACTGAAGATTTGGAGACATTACTTATATGGCACCAAGTGTACCATATTCACTGATCACAAGAGTCTGCAGCACATCTTTGATCAGAATGAGCTCAACATGCGACAACGCCGTTGGGTTGAACTTCTGAATGATTATGATTGTGTGATCAAATACCATCCGGGAAAAGCAAATGTTGTAGCTGATGCCTTGAGCCGGAAGGAACGGGTCAAACCCTTGCGCGTTAGAGAAATGGGAAAGATGGTGCAGACGAGCTTACGAGACAAGATCAACCAGGCACAACAAGAATCAGTTGATCGAGGAAACTTGAAGAAAAAACTTGACTGCGGAGCAGAGAAACATTTAGAGACCAAGTCTGATGGAATGATCTACTATCAGGATCATATATGGATCCCGGCGGTAGATGAATTGAGAAGACTTATCTTCGATGAAGCACACAAGACTAAATATTCCGTTCATCCCGGCGCTGATAAGATGTACCAAGACCTACGTGGATTTTATTGGTGGCCGGGAATGAAGAAAGACATAGCCGAGTATGTCGGCCGATGTCTGACGTGTGCGAAGGTAAAGGCGGAACACCAGAGACCGTCTGGTTTACTGGAACAGCCTGAGATTCCGCTCTGGAAGTGGGAACAAATAGCTATGGACTTCATTACCAAGCTACCCCGCACTTCCAGTGGTCACGATACAATTTGGGGGATCATTGATCGTTTAACAAAATCTGCTCACTTCTTGCCTATGCGTGAAACCTTCACGATGGATAAACTGGAAAGGTTGTACATCAATGAGATAGTGGTACGCCACGGTGTGCCATTGTCTATTATTTCTGATAGAGATAGCAGATTTACATCAAGGTTTTGGCAATCATTGCAGAAATCTCTAGGGACACAGTTAAATCTGAGTACAGCTTACCACCCACAAACGGATGGTCAAAGCGAACGTACTATTCAAACCCTAGAGGACAGGTTAAGAACTTGTGTATTGGACTTCGATGGGAATTAAGACTCTCATTTTCCACTGATCGAGTTCTCCTACAATAACAGTTACCACAACAGTATCGGATGTGCACCATTCGAGGCTCTTTATGGCCGGAAATGTCGATCACCGATCTGTTGGACTGAAGTTGGAGAGAATCGAATAACTGGGCCAGAACTAATTCAGGAAACCACTGACAAGATTGCTCAGATTCAAAGAAGACTACAAGCAACTAGGAGCAGACAAAAGAGCTACGCTGACAAACGGCGCAAGCCGTTGGAATTCCAAGAGGGGGACCGAGTCATGTTGAAGGTATCCCCATGGAAAGGCGTTGTGCGCTTTGGAAAGAAAGGCAAATTAGCACCAAGATACGTGGGACCGTTCGATATCATCGAGCGTATTGGTCCTGTGGCGTATAGACTGAGGTTACCGGATGAACTCAGCGGTGTGCATGACGTGTTTCACGTCTCGAACGTAAAGAAATGCCTTGCTGACGAGTCTCTCGTCATTCCGATTGAAGAAATTCAAGTGGATGAACAGTTACATTTCATAGAAGAGCCTTTAGAGATTATGGATCGCAAAGTTAAACAACTGAGGCGAAGCCGTATTCCGATTGTAAAGGTTCGATGGAATTCAAGACGCGGACCCGAATTTACTTGGGAACGCGAGGATCACATGAAGTTAAAGTACCCCCAACTGTTTGAAGAGGAAGCGGTACCCGATAACAACTCTTAAATTTCGGGACGAAATTTCTCTAACAAGGGGAGACTGTAACATCAGTGCCGGGACCGTCACCGGAACAGTGATCTCTACAGTACGTGAACAGTAAAACAGGTACGAATCTTATATATTTCAGTAAGTTTCACATTCATATCGTTTATCATTATCATTTTGTGTTGTCATAAAACAAATTCAGAAACATTTAACAGAAACACAGTTTAGAACAATGGTTCTTGAGTCAGATAATTATCTGGCAACACAGAACCATCCCGTGATTATTTGTTTAGGATTTATTATGTATAAACGTATGTGAGGCCTTACAAAACAAAACACACGAATATTGTTATGCGAATGCTAAACCGACGGGTTATTCGTATAGGTGACGATCTGTACGAATATATCTGAAAGTTTAACGTTCTGAATGTTATTCTATAATTAGTCTTGTGAAGAACTAGAGAGAGAGGGGAAAAACGATTTAGAGAGAGAGAGGAGAGTGATGGGTGGTGGTTGTGGCATTTATGTCACATTAAATGTGGGTTAAAATACCCACTCGTTCGGTCTCGTTCGGTTTCGCGTAAAGTGCCGTTTCGCGTAGTTTTCGCGACAAAACGACACGATTAGTTCGTTTTTCCCCATTCCACCAAGTTAGTGCTCTCTTTTGAAAAACACTAGTGGCATAACGAACTTTCAGATTCTCTGGGCAGTCGCTGTTAATGAAGGTGTTCTCCATACTCTCGAACCACTGTAGCTGACCAGTGGCCGATTCAGCACCCGTGAACTTCAGAGGGTTACAGGAGTTGAAGTGTTTGAACGTGCAAGTCGGTGGGTTTGCACCACCTCTGTTCTGGTTGATATTCTGGTTGGCTTGTGTCAACTGATTCACCAATCCAGTGATGAGGTTAGCTAACTCTTGCATGCCTGAGTTGGCATTACCGTTAGCATCCTCTGAGTTCGTATCGTCTCCGTTGTGACGGCGTGGCGGCATGTTTCTGAGGAAATTAGAAACATGTTACTACCATTTACAACGTAAGTCATACAAACAATGGTCAAATGAGTTCATTTAAACATTTAGGATTTCATATATGAACTATATTTATCTCCTATCTGTCATTAAACTCATAATGTTTATAAATTTCCTAATACAATACTAAGTGTCCTAGTTGGTCATAAATAATATTAGCTAACTAAGTCCTAAGTTCAAACATTTTCCACTTTATACCAACACTGACAACCTCCCAACGCAATGCAACAAGCTTATATATAGGGCATATGCAGAGGTAGATCGCAATCTCCCCTACACCGTCCCACCACCATTCCATTACAGCACGATTATGCCCTTGTTAGCATTTAGAGTGTATCATGTATCTTACCATAATCTTACTTCACAAACCTTATCCTAGGTAGGATAATTTTGAGTGAAGTGATCTCTAGTTCCATTGGAAAATTAGGTTCGCCTACGGTCTAAGTTCACCTGACATGTAGGTTTACCTATTTCTAAGTTCACCTAATGTCTAAGTTCACCTGACATTAAAGTTACCCTAATTGTCTAAGTTCACTAAAATCCATGCTAATCCCCATTTCCATAGTAATCAATGAGGGTTCATATCATCACTAAGTGCTCTTATTGTCACTAAGTGTTAATATCTTCCCTATAATTTATTCTCATCAAGTGTTCATACCATCACTAAGTGTTAGTATCATCACTATGCGTTTATATTTTCATCAAGTGTCTATATCATCATCCAGATCATAATTCTATCACCAAGCATTCGTATCGTTCATTGATCCTATGCACCCTACGTGTCCAATAAGTGTGTTCATAAATGGTTTTAACATGGTTTATCAAATGTGATCATCCATGAGTAATTCAAACCATTCCAGCAAACATACTATTAACATCCATATCCCATCAATCTCAACTTCACAGCATATCTTAGTACATCCTAGAAATATCCTAAGTTACCCCAATATACTACAAATGGTATATGTATAGGGCATATGCAAGAGTAGGTCGCAACCTCCCTTACACCGTCCCACCACCTTTGTAGTATACTACGAGTGTGTCCTTGTCCGGATATCAAGAGATCTAACAGATAGTTGCTAAAGCAATTAAATTCCTAAGCAGTTAATTTCTTAAACAAATAATTTTCCCAAACACGCAGTTCCCTTATTCCTCAATACTGACATCCACCCGATGTACTGTAAATGGTATATATATAGGGCATATGATAAGGGAAGGTCGCAACCGCTCAAACCACCGTCCCACCACCTTTAGAATACACCACGAGTATGTCCTTGTCGAGTCATTAGGTCACAAGTAAGCAAAAAAGCAACATATATAAATCAGATGTATAGCAGGAGTTCAGTTAACATGTAATAAACACATAAGCATGAAATCCTGAATATAATAACTACTGTATGAAATAATTCATACTAGGGTATCCTACGGTTATAGACTAGGTCAACCATTTCTAGTAACCTAATTCCCTATAACCCAGGCTCTGATACCAATCTGTAACACCCCTACCGATGGCGGAAACGTCGGGATGCCACGAGGGATGTGTAGATTGTTCAAAAGCTCGTGGGCATCTAAATTAAATCATCACATAACATTCCATTCATTAAATTAATTACACAAAAATCATGTCAACCATGAATTAATTACATCAATTACACAAAAGAATTAGCTAAACTAACTAAACTCTAATAGCCAGAATTTTAGTTAATTTTAGCTAAGTCCAAGATCCTATGTAATGATGTCCAAAAGTGAGAATTCATCTTCTTCAACCTACTTAGCTTCATCACCTGAAACATGTAAGAAAATCAAATGTCAAATACAAAGTAGTTGGTGAGTAATCATAAGTTTTTATACTTAAAGTGTTTTATAAAATGAGTTTAAAAGTTTGTGTTTGAAAAAGGGTTTTATAAAAAATTTTAATAAAATGAGTATAATAGCTTATAGTTTAACTAAGAAAATCCACAATAGTACCTGTATGAGATAATCCAACCCATCTCCAAACTCAAACAATCACACATTCAAACAAACACATAATCACATATCAATTAAGTCATAGTCAATCATAGACAATCATAGGCAATAGTAGATAATCAATCCCATAATCATTCCACCAAACTCAACATCAATATTCTCAAATAATATCTGTGACTATACATGGATATTATGTAATTAACATAAGTTAAGAACATGATCCATGGAGTGGAAGCTATCCACGTGACAATACATGAAACCAATGCAATCAACCAAGGTTAAAGGCAATGTTTCATGCAATTGTGATAATCCAAGTGGTAATACATGTAATCTTTGTTATTGACCGAAGTCAATGACAATGTTACACTTTTTTAAGAATATAAGTGATAATCCATAAATAATGATAATTCTATAAAGTGAATATCATATTGATAAACAAGTATTATCCTTGTGTTATCAAAATAATATTTAATTTGGTATACATGTTTCACCTCCGAGTTTTAAAACGAAACTGTTTACAGAAAGGGAGGTTATGAAAACTCACCTGAATTCCTTAGAATCAGTGTTTTTCGTAAGATGCGCGCTCACGTAGGAGAACTCAAGATCAACTCAACAATCTGTAGTTAATATGTATTCATGTTCATAAGTATACTTGTCCTAATTCGATTCAACAACTATATGTGTTTACTTTGACTCGTAAGTATTTCATGAGCTTAGTTTATTTTGCCAAAGATCAAATAATACCCACAAGATTTTATCAATAACTATTATTAATTTAAAATGTTAACTTGTTAGTTTTCTATATTACCTCATAATGAGAGTCAAACCCTTAGCTCTCATGTATATCGTCATAAATTGGTATTCATAAGAATGATAATCCAAATTATACTCACACCTTTACATGCATGCTTAATTGATTACTTTAACCACCTTGCATTTAATTTGTTTAAAGAAAACCTCATGTTTAATAAGTTTTACTCCTAAGTTGTTTATATAAAACATTATCCATATTCATTCACTATAATTCATATAACTTGTATTTTAGTGAGAGAAAAGGTGGTGATTAATGAAATCATCCATGCATAAATGAGTTTTTCATTATATCTTAAGGTTCTTGACCCTCCATTAACCCTAGAATATAAGTTGGGTTTGGTTAATCATTGGGGAGCGAACCTATGGGTAGAGGGCATAGGTTCGGCCTCCACAAGCATAGGAGGGTTCGGCCAGAATAAAGAGCCAAGGTTCAGCCAATTAAACAGCCAAGATTCGGTAATCATCCTCTCATGTTCGCAAGGCATAGATTCGCAGCTGACCCAGTCAGGTTCGCCCCTAAGGGTTCGTGAAGGCATAGGGTTCGTCTGGCTTGGGAAGGCTCGACTGATGCTAGGGTTCAGCTGGATTAAAGAAAAGGTTCGGCCCTAGTGAATGAAGGTTCGGCAGTCACAAGGTCCGCCGCATGCAGCCCATTCCACGAACCATTAGGTTTGGCCAACATGTGCACCAGGTTCAGCTCAACACAGGGTTCGGCCAGCCTTAGAAGGTTCGGCTCCCTGTGTCCAGCACCCATGAAGGTTCGCCCAGCAACAACCACCCATGAACATGTGGGTTTTGGGCTGTTCATCATCATCAACTTCGTCCTAAATGGTATCAGGTTCGTTCATCGCTTCCAGAAGTCGATATTGGTTCGATTAACAAGCCCAAACCCCACATTTCTGTCTAGAACTGAACAACACATACATCTAGAGTCTTTTTTAACGAAAACCGAAAATAAAAGCATAGATCTACCTCAAAATGCCAATCAAAAGCTGGGTTTCTTTATATCTTCTTGTTCCCCTTGATCTTGTAGTCGTTTTTGGGCTAAGAATCACGTGAATCTGTCAAGAGATGAAGAAGGAAAGCTAGAGAGAAAATGTAGGTTGTGAAGGTGATGAAAATGGGGATGTAGAGAGAGAAAGGGTTTGTGAGTTATGAGGGAAATGGTGGAGTCTTCCACCATTTGAATCCATCCTGTTCCCGCGTGCTCGGTCTCGTTCATATCGCGATAAATTTATGAAATTTCTCGGTTTCGTTCGTAAAAGATATTTAAAACATAATTTGTTCAAATAATTCAATTTCCTTTTAAATAAAATGTTTTTAATTAATATTCTTTCATAAACCGATCTCGATTAAAATTGTTTCGTAAAGCCGTTCTCGTTTTAGTTTAGCTAAATTATTCATTTAAGTAAAACAATTTATTCGATTTTTTTTTAGGTTGTGATTCCTAATAAATGTTTTTAATTTTCATTTGTTTATTTATTTATTATTATCAATTTAATATTGTCAGCTATTATTTAATTATCTCATCGAAACGCGTACTTACGTACGTATTCGTAAAGATCGTCACCTTTGCGAATCCAACACTCGTATCGTATTTCGATTCGATTTACGATTTATGGAACATCGTTTCGGAATATTATTCTTAATAATCATATTCGTGTGAATCGTCGCACACGCGAATACATTTATTAAGTTAATATTTCCGAATTAATATTCGTGTTTAAATTGTATCCGTAACCTCACCATCGCGTAATTGTTCTTATTAAGACTTCCATTATTTATTAACTTTACTATATTTAATCCCAATCCAATAGCCACTAAACCCAAGTCACTGACACATCCATGATAGACCGAAATATGCATATGTATAGGGCATATGCAGAGGTAGGTCGCAACCTCCCCTACACCGTCCCACCGCTATTTCGATAAACCATGACCATGTGTCCTTACCATGATTAGTACCCAAACTATAACAAACTCCTGATTCCTGCCATTCCATAACAAAACCATAATTATCAACAATATGACTGCGATAAACTCTCTGGTTTTGTTTAGTTGAGTCACAACTAAATTTCCCATGGTTTACGCGTATAATGATATGTTCTAAGCATCTATACCAATAAATGTGAAAATTATCAAATAATGCATCCAATAATTCGTAATCATTCATAATTATTATTTCAGGTCGTAACAGTACAATCGTACGGACGTACGGACGACCGGAAATACAGTGATGTTACAGGAGGGTGGCTGGGGCTTGTCCCCTACATATGCCCTATATATAAGCATACTGAAATGGATGATATTGGTGGTTAATGGTGAGGTTAAGGTTGTCATTCAGCTCATTCAAGCTCATTTTTATAAAACTATATGAACTCACCAACCATGTGTTGCTTTTATTTTTGCATGACTTCTCAGGTGACGAACAGGTCAATAAAGAAGCTTATGCTTTTGGACTAGGACTTCAGATAGAAGACTTAGTATTTTTGGACCTGCATACTTTTGGAACATAATTACACAATTATTTTGTATATCTTGTACAGTTACAAGATAGAAATCTTATGATGTTTACGATAGATTTACATTGTTAAATTATGAACCACATGGATGTAATATAACTTTGTAATTCTATTTTATTTAGCATTTCTCATTTATAACATGTGCAATGTAAACAATCTGATCATTTTGATTATCACTCACGATATCGCGCCTCGGGAACTTTCCGCCCGACGGGGAATCCGTTCCAACCTCGCCGGCTCGGGGTGTGACACCTTCATCTAAATCTAACAAATGATCATCGACTTTCTTAGTTAGTTTAGTTTTGTTTTATTTCTTTCTTTGATTTAGTATTCTTGTCTATTTCATTATATTAATCAAAAACTCAAAAATATTTTCTGTTTTAGGTTTTTAGGGGGAGATATTAACTAAATCAAAAAACCAAAAACATCTGAAAATTTTAAAAATACAAAAACAGTTGAAAAAGTATAAAAATGAGAAGGTCTTCCTTGAGAAAGTAATACATTAATCTATCATGTCCTAAAAGCTTAGGTGAATGCATAAATGGAAGATACATGAGAAGTGTGAGTTGATGTACTGATAGACTGACTTCACAAAATGTATAGACAAATTTGTGAAAACTTAGAAAATATGATTTATGGGATCTGTTTTAGAAAAACAGTAAAGTAAGAAATAGTTTATGACTCAAATCAGACATACACCTTTCATCATGAGATCTAATAAGGTTTCCAATGATTCATGAATTCAAGTCTGTACACGTTCCATATTACTCGGACGAACCTAGTTGAAGCCGTCCATTCAGATGAGAATGATTGAATCAAAATAAAATAAAAGAAAATCAAGCTGGTATTAAGCTTGTGAAAAATAAAAAAATAAAATAAGTTTGATTCCATACACGTGCCATATTGCTGGGACGAACCTAGTTGAAGCCGTCCATTTGGATAGAACAAGTCAATCATGTCAACACAGGTCTGTATACATGCCATATTGCTTTGTAAAGACCTAGCTGAAGTCGTCCATGAGAATGTGTTGGTCATGAGAGACAAATCAAAATGAAAAATACAAAAAGAAAATAAATTGGAACCTTATGGAATTTATGATGTTGGGTATTAAGCTGTGCAGAGATGAGTTACAAACTGATTTTAATCTTTGCTGGATAGATAAAATGGGTAACATAGTCAGAAAACATATGTGATCATCAAATGAGGTTAGTAATTTTGTATTGTAAAGCTTAAAGTGGACAGATATATGAGTAATCATATCACAAGTGAAATGTGTCTGAAATGAAACATTCATTAATGCTGATTTGATATGATTAGGTGTATGTACTAGTTTCTCAACAGACCTCTCACAAAAATATGTGTTTCTTTGTCTATAATTGCTAGTTGTACAGTTGTATTTTGTTTCAGAAAAATACAAAAAGATTTTATGTTTTAAATTTCAGTTTAGGTGATCATTTGTAGGTTCAGATGCCAGTCTCATCTGAATCCTAAACCAACCAGACATATCTTCATAAATGGCATCTGTTTTACTGATTGTAATGTTAAAACTTTGAAATCATTTTGTGTTTTGCGAGTGAAAATTCTCATTCGGACGAATGAGTAACGAGAATGGCCCATTCGACCGAATGACATCATACGGCGAATGAGTCATTCGGCAAATGACTCATGACCGAAGGAATACATTCGCTGGTTTCATTCGGCGAATGGCTATCATATTTGAATTTCATTCGCCGAATGACTATTGAGAGAAAACATCTCATTCGCCAGTCTCATTCGGCGAATGACTAACCCTATATAAACATTCAATCGGCTGAACTACCTCATTCTCCAAATTTTCATTCGCCAGTTCTTGTGTGTGTTATTCGCCCGAACTAACCCCTCTCTTCGGTTCATTTATCTTTCGTCATTCTTCTTGATCCGGACACTGATATTTCATTAATTCATCATCTAAGGTACATGGGGATCAAAGATTGTCGAATTTTGACCATGAAATTGTCAAAAAGAGGATCAGTTCTAGGGTTTTAGGGTTTTTGAAATCGCCCTTTCAATAGATGATCAAAATGAACCTTAAATCACGTGAACCATGTTTTAATGTTGTTAGTCGGTCAATTCTAAGCATGAATGCATGATTTTTATGGGCAAATTTGAGTTTTTGACAACTGGTGTTTGAATCCCAACAGTCAGACGAATGACACCATTCGGCGAATGGCTCATTCGGCGAATGAATCACATTCGGCGAATGTGACTCATTCGGCGAATGTGACTCAGTCAGAGAATAGCTCATTCGACGAATGAATCATTCGACCAATGGATTATTCGACAAATGTGCTCATTCGACCAATGTGCTCATTCGACCAATGTGCTCATTCGACCAATGTGCTCATTCGGCCAATGAGCTCATTCGGCCAAATCTAGTTCATTCGGCCAAAGTGTTTTAAATGAATCTTTGTTCTGATTTCAATCTTTTGTTCAACCGAATTGTACTCAGATGTATTTTCTCTGTTTTGAGTATGTCTGTATACAAGTCAGTGACCAAGAACAACATTTGTGCCCACCTGGATCTCAACACGCCAAATGCCCGACATTTCACTGAGATTATCACATTTTTGAGGCGCTCCAGGATTTTTTCTTCCATTTCGACTATGCATGTGCCATATCATTCTCACCGGCAGGATTTCTCGGCATCTGCTGATATTGATTGTGAAGGTGAGCCTCCTGTCATTCGAGGCAAAGTACTTGGACATGATGTTGTCATCTCTGCTGAGCACATCAGGAGAGTATGGGGATTCCAAGATACACCAGATCAGCCATATCTGCTTGATCGCTATTTAGTTCATGGCTGCTTCATGAGCTGCAAGTAGGAAGGTGATATTGGAGCTGGAATCCTCAACAAGGCATATATGTCTCCACAATTCAAGTATTTAGCTCATGTGCTTATCCACTGCCTTGGGTCTAGGAGAGGTGGCTTCGATGATATGAGGGAGACTATACAGTGTGGCTTCGTTGCCCTGGAGCTGAACCAACCTTTCAATTTCTCTGAGATGGTTTTCTCGCACATGAAGGAGAATGTGACACTCAAGGGAGACAAGAAATTTCTTATGTATCCTCGTTTCTCCAACAGCTGATCGATGCTCAGCTTCCAGATTTGCCAAAGGTCATTGCTGACATTATTCGATTGGAGCACATGAATGACATTACTCTTAACAGAGTAATGTCATACAGAGGCAAGGATAGGAAGCCTACAGTTCGTTCGTTGTTTGGTCATCTATTAAGGCCTGATTACATTGCCCTAGTTGGTCGGAGATGGAGACACGATGATTCAGATTCTGAGGTGGAGGACATTATTGTTCCTGATGGTGGTGGTGATGATGATGATGATGATGGTGCAGGTAGTGACGGTGATTATGGTGCTGGTGATAGCAGTCCTAGTGCTGGTGTTAGTATGAGTACAGTTGCTATGAGCACTGTAGCTGCAAGCACTGTTGTGCTGAGTACTGTTATTGATGATATCATTACTACTGCTAATGTGAGCATGATTGAAGCTGGTGGTGTGAGTATTGGTGGTGGAGTTGGCATGTCTACTACAGAGGGAGAGGATGTTGATATTGATTCTTTGTTGGAGTTAGATTTCATGGCTACTTCTACAGCCACTGTATTTAATACATTTGATATGACTGGTACTACATCTGCAGAGGATAGAGAGGATTCTGATGATTCAGAGGATGAAGGTGGTGAGGCTGGAGGTGAAGGTGGTGAAGGCTCAGACTCAGAAGATACTCCTGACGATGAGTTTGAGAGTGTAAGGATAGGTGGAAGATTGGTGAAGAGGAAGTGGAAACGGAGTGAAGCTGAGCTGGAGGAGATTACTGATCCCACATTTATTCCTGAGTTTGACATTTCTCCTCCTCCATACACTTCTTCTATTACAGCTACTGCAGCTGTGACTATTGCTGCTGCAGCTCAATCCACCTCATCTCCGGCAGGCAAGAGGAAAAGATCATGATTTATGTTCTAGAGACAGTCAGAACTGTCGACAGTTGTCACAACGACTGTTACATCAGTGGTAGCTGTCACAGTTTCTTCACTGACCAGGTTAGGGGCTATTCCGACACGCACTACTGTGGCCCCTCTGACTACCTCTATTGTTCAGGCTCCTATCTTTACTAATGCTTCTGTTGGTCCCTCCACTTCACGAGCTGATACGTTTGTACCTACTGTTTCAGTTGTTGATTAGCTGAGCACATTGAACAGCATGGTCCTGGGATTGATGGAAAGGAATATGGAGCATGAAAAGAAGAACAAAGAGCAGGAGTTGGTAATTGCTCAACTCAGAAAACGGATAAACAATCAGGATGCCTTTTTGCTCCAGGCTGCTGATCTGAGAGCCCGCTATGCTCAGCAAGAGGAACAGCTGCTAAAGTACATTGATGAGCATAACCAGCTGGCTCTGACTACCAATGATTTTCTTGATTGTGTTCTTGCTCTGGAGACTGAAAATGCCAGACTTGCTGCGCTTGTAGAAGGTTCTAAAGAGGGGACTCCTCAGCTAGAAGGCACTACAACCGATTCCGATGAATCAGACAAAGAAGATGAAGAGTTTGAGGAGGAAAAGGTTGATTATGAAGAGTCAGAAAAGGATGACGATTCTGATGATGATGATCATGATGGGTCTGGGAGCGGGTCAGCTAGTTCTTCAAGTGCTGATGATGATGATGACCAAGCCCCTCCCTCTCCTGAGATACGTACCAAGACAAAGAACGAAAAAAGTGCTAAAGCTTTTCCTCCCCCTACTGTTCAGACAGAAGAACCCACAGCTGCTGAGGAAGTCGAATCTGTGCCACAGAGACGTTTAGATGAGACCTTGACGATGAACTTGGACGCTCAGGGCATCTTACAGCACTCAGTAACCTATGACAAACAAGAGGGGGAGATCATTCATTGCTTATCAAAGGAGCAAATAGCCGAGCCGTTCAGGTTGAATCCTGATGAGGAGTGTTTTATGTTTCCTAAGCTCCAGTTCATGATGAGCCGTCTCCAGAGATTTTTGATGACGTTGATGAGGTCATTCTATGATCTGTTTCCCGTTAGCTACTTCTATGATGTAAGGTGAATCTAACTGTTCCTCTATAGAATCTAATTGGCATGCAAAATCGGTTGAGATAAAACTCTGATCCGCACCAGTATGAAATAGAACAGATGCAAAAAAGTCAAGTAAGAGAAATGTACCAATGACCACATTCGGTTCTTCGCGTGCAGTTGGTGCTCCAATAGCAAAGGCTCGTCCACGAGGTGCTTGAACTGCCTGTTCAGCCTTCTTCGGGCAGTTATTTGCAAAGTGGCCTTGTTCGCCACAGTTATAGCATCCACCGTTGTTCTGATTAGCTGGTGGAGGGAGAGCCAAAGCAGCATTGTTGACTGCTTGGTTAGGTGTCATCTGGCAGTGTTGGACCCAATGGCCCTTTTGTCCACATCCCGTGCATTGCTTGCTGGGAGTGTTAGCTGCATGATGATACTGACACTTGGTACAGAATGGATATGTACCAGTGTACGGTCTTCTGTTAGGGTTTTGAGGTGCAGCTGCTACTTGTTGGAGAGGTGTTGCCACCGTGTAGTTCTTGATGACCTTTTGTTTCTTCTTCTGGTGGTGGTGGGGTTTCTTTGACGACTCTGCTTTGTTCTTGCCGGTGTCAGCCTCTTTCTTCAACACTCCCGAGGCTACCATCAGATCCGTGAGTTTCCCCGACAAACTCACAGCAGACTCCACTATGACAGGATTTGCAGCAACCACTTGTATGCAAGCAAGTAGCCCGCATACGTACCTGTCAATTCGTTTCTCCAGTGTTGGTACCATATCCAGCACCAAAGCAACCAACTCATGATAACGAGTGGTATATCCCATGTGGTCTGCCCCCTTCATCACATGGTTAGTTAGTTCGACCTCCAGTTTCTGCAGCTCGTTCTTGGGGCAAAACTCAGTCCTCAACAACGTCTTGAAATCCTCCCATGGCATAGCTATAGCTTCATCTCTTCCTCTGGCATTGATCTGCGAGTTCCACCAAGTCAAAGCTTGCTTATTGAATGTTCCATCAGAGTAACGAACTTTGTGCTGCTCTGGATAGCTGCAGAGGTCCAGAGTAGTTTCAATCTTTTCTATCCATTGGATAAGACCAACGGCTCCTTCAGACCCACTAAAACTTGGCGGCTTACATCCTACGAATGACTTGTAGGACTAGTGTGATGAACCACCAGTATTCCCACTGGCTTCTCCTGATGAATTACCAGCGTTGTTCATTTCATTATGGAGACGGCTGAACATTTCCGGCATCACGTCCTTCATCTGATTAGTCATCTGACTGCTCAATATGGTCACCAAGGCGATAGTAGCAGGATCCAGCATCGGAGTTGTGCTCGGGCCTGGAGGTGGATTGTGTAGAGGAGGAGGAGTAAATGGAGGAGGAGGAAGTGGCGGTGGTGAATCAGGTGGTGAAGGTGTAGATGAATGTGGAGCTAAGTCTTGTGGTGGTGGAGGTAACGAGGGAGTTTGTCTTCTCGGCGACATTCTGATCATAACCAATAAAATTATCGGTTAGTGCAATGATCAAATACAGAAGACAATATGCAAGTAAATATTAAGTGCTATGTTCTCTATATGCAGGGTCCCTATGTTATAGACTAGGCCAAACCGTTTAAATAAGTGACATACATTTCTCTATAACCATGGCTCTGATACCAATCTGTCACACCCCGAGCCGACGGGGTTGGATCGGATTCCCCGTCTGGCGGAAGGTACCCGGGGCGCGATATCGTGAGTGAAAATCGTGATGATCAGATTGTTTATGTTGCACATGATATAAATGAGAAATGCTAAATAGAATAGAATTAGAAAGTTAAATTACATCCGTATCGTTCATAATTTAACAATGTAAATCTATCATAAACATTCTCTCTTGTAACTGCACAAGATATACAAAATATACTGTGTAACGATGTCCCAAAAGTATGCAGGTCCAAAAATCTAAGTCTTCTATCTGAATTCCTAGTCCAAAAGCATAAGCTTCTTAATTGACTTGTTCGTCACCTGAGAAGTTATGCAAAAATAAAATCAACACATTGTTGGTGAGTTCATATAGTTTAGTATTGAAAACATATTTGTAAACCTTTTTCGGTTAAAACCCTAACCTCATTAACATCACATGTATCATCCAGATCGGCATGCTTATATATAGGGCATACCCCTGAGTCAAGCCTACAACCCGCCCAGACGCCGTCCCACCACATACTAATCCACATAGGAATCAAGGTTTAATAAAATCTAAGTAATAATGATTGGGCCTTGGTCAACTCGAGTGGACTAGTCTAGCAATCAAGGTTCCCAGTAGTAAAGGATATCTGTAAACCTCATCCAACATGTGACCTATAATCAATCAGTCTAGCTAGGACATCTTTTGATATGTAGGCTTTTATAGTTCTTTAGACCGTCCATAGTTCTTTAGGTCTTTGGCACATGTTATCTTTGAGCATTTCCCAGATGTTCCTCAAAACAGTTAGGGAATACTGCAAATATCATCAAACTTGCATCTCATATTCGATCAGTCTAGCCAGGACATCTTTCAAACCTGAGATTGGCACATGCTATCTTTGATATTTCCAAGTTAGACCCTTAAAATAGTTCTTTGTACTTAGTTCTTTGAAATAAATCGTTAGTTCTTTGACAACACACCGTTGAATTAGTTCTTTGAAATAGACCGTTAGTTCTTTGAAAACACACCCTTGAATTAGTTCTTTGAAATAGACCGTTAGTTCTTTAAAATAGACCGTTGAAAATAGTTCTTTGTTTTAGATCTTTAGTTCTTTGAAAATAATACTTTGAAAATAGTTCTTTGATTTGAAACAGTTATCTATTCATAATGAATAGATAACTTACCTTGAAATTATGTATAAAGTATACCTAGACAGATTCTAGGTTAACAATTTCACATACAACACATATGTTAAATGTAAGTAAATAAATTCTTGCGAAGATAATTTACGCATGATTCTCAGCCCCGCGTATGAAAAGAAAAATGTTTAGAAAAGGGGCAATGAACTCACCTGTGTTGCTCCGTACTGCACAATCACAAAATGCGCGCTCTTTGCTTGTAGCCTAAGTTTCTTCAGTTCCTGAGTTGTTTTTAAAAGAGTTCGAATGCGATAAGTATACGTATTTGTCGTCGTATCTATGGTTCGGTCTCGGTGTGCTACTAAGTGTCCTAAGTTACTAAAGTGCTTCTATGATTTAATATAGCTAATCTACCTTAGATACCCATTTATAACCCAAATCCCATGATTAGTTATACAAGTCTTAATTAACAATGTTTTATTCAAATTCATCTCAAATTAAACATAATTTTAGAGAATCATTTATTTAGTTTAACAAAGTTCATAAAACATTTTCTTTTACTTCCATAAAGTTTATAAATCGTTCTATGTAATTAAAAGAATATCTTCGTAAAACTTATAATTTAATTTTGTGAAATTATGATCAACAAGATTAGCTTAGGTTAATCGCATTCAATTAACCTTAAACATGTCACTAGATCTTTGTTTCCGATAGCTCTTTGTTTGTCCATGCGTATAACTTAGGTTAGAGTGTTCAATTGAACAATCTAATCTAGTTATATATTCGTATGAAATTCCCAAGTGTTAGATGTAAATGTTGAAATTAACATCAACACTTTATGCAATAACATCCCCTAATGCATGTTCCTTAGTTCGTTCCAAGCTTTGAGTACTCGTATATTCATTTCCTTGTTCTTATAACTAAGTTCAACAGCTCTAAGTCCATAATTTCCCTAATTAACCAACACTTTAGGTTTGGTCATCATTGGGCAGCGAACCTATTGGCTTTTAGAGCAGGTTCGGCGAACCTTTAGGGTTCGCTCAACGAAGGTTCGGCCATGAGTAGGTTCGTGGCAGCATAGGTTCGTCTGACTTGGGTTCGGCCCAATTGGTTCGTTGGTCCAGGTTCGTCCATCCTAGGTTCGTGTCACTTAGGTTCGTGGCATCATAGGTTCGTCTGGCTCAGGTTCGTCTGCCTTGAAGGTTCGGTCAGAGTGAAGAGAGGTTCGACCTTGACCTTTGGTCAGCGTCGACAGGTTCGGCCCTGTCCTTTGTTTCAGGATAACAGGTTCGACTGGCAGAACTCAGGGTTCAGCTGTCAGTAGGTTCGGCGAAACCCAGGTTCGGCCAAGAAGTCAGGTTCGTTGAACCAAGTTTCGGCTCCCAGCAGGAAGGTCCGGCGACCTGCAACTGGTTCTTCTGATCGTATCTGGTCAAGAACCTGCATTTTCTTCTTCATTTTTCAACCCCGATCTGTTACAAATCAGTTCCTACAACTTCCTAGTCATTCATATGTGTTTATCTAAGTGTTTCTAACTGTTCAATGTGACTAAAACATCAATAATCTAAGAAGTTCGTGACACACACTTAAAAACCGAAATAAAATAGAGATTTACCTCAAAATTTACGAATGAAAGTCCAAATTTCTTGTACTTCTGTAATCTACGTGATGAGAGAATCGTTTAGACAAGAACTATGCTCGAATCCAACAAGAAATCACCAAGCAAATCGTAGATAGAAGGAGCAGGATGATTTCTAGAGAGAGAGAGTGTGGAAAACGAAAATGAAAAGGAAAGGAGAGTGGTGGAGGTTGGTGTGGTCATTTTTGACCACATTAATGATTCACAAATTACCCGGTTGGTTCGGTCTAGTTCGGTTTCGCGTAAAATGTCGTTTCTTCATGGTTAAACGACTCGGATTTAAAAATAAGTTTTACGAAATTATTTTAGATTGTGATTCCTAATAAATTAACGAATATCTTTTTTATATTTTAAATTTTCAAAAACATTAATTTACTGTTTAAATTGAATCGTACGTTTGTCGCGCGTATTCGTTCGAATCGTCACTCGTACGAGCACGACGATAACTATACGTTTCAATATTGTTTTCTAATTATAGGACATCATTTAGAACGTTAAACTTCCAGATTTATTCGTACAGATCGTCACCTATACGAATAATCCGTCAATTTAGCATTCACGTAACGATATTCGTGTTGTTTTGTTCTATAAAGCCTCACATACGCTTATACATAATAAACTCCTAATATGTAATCATGATGGTTCTGTGTTGCCAGATAATTATCTAACTAATGAACCATAGTTATGAACTTTGTTTTTCTGAAATAGTCTTGAGTTTGCTATATGATAACACCAAATGATAATGATAATTGATATGAATATGAAATGCACTGAAATGTATACAGTTCGTACCTGTTTACTGTTCATGTAAATGTTTAAGATCCATTTTCCGGTGACGGTTCCGGCACGGATGTTACACACAACGAGGTCAAAGACCTTTGTCGCCACCAGATTTTCTTTGATGTACAAGACATGGAACAGGCACTACAATTTTTGAGGGTGATCCGACTCTGCATTGTTTTCAGAATTCATGCAAGAGCAGACTGGATAGCAATCTCTAACAAGTACTTCAAGAAAGATACTTCTAAAGATTGAACTAGGTCCAAGGGGGAGTTTGTAGATGAATTAAATGTCCCTAGTTCGATTTTGTACTATCCATTATGTATAAAGTTTATGAATTTAATGGAAGTTGTCTTTCTATCTTGATTCTTAATGTTTATTACTGAGTATATGTATTTGAATATGATTATACATGTTTATATATGTTTAAAGATACATTCGGGCGAATGACTCTAATAATGAAGTCATTCGCCGAATGAAAGCCCTAGCGAATGACATAGGCAAGCGAATGAGTCGTTCGCCGAATGACTCATTCGAATGACTTGTCCATTCGACACTGTCATTCACCGAATGAGTTGCTTCGGCATCTCATTCGGCCGAATGACATCAGTCTATAAATACCAACCAAATCTATTTCAAACCTAACTTTTTGAGAGCCCTCGTTCTTCCCAGAGCACCCAGTGTCAAACCCTAGAAGTTCTGAGCGGCTATTGATCCTCCAAGTTCGATTCACATCCCGTGGTGTTCGATTCTCATTCAAACGTCAATCCTACAACCTTCGAATCACCACGGTTGTTGTCGGTTTCAATTGGAAAACCCTGGAATAGGATTCCGCACTATTCCAGAGGCTGTCGAGTAGATATCCGTTGGAATCGGGTTGATTCCGAGCTCCAAATCGGTCCTACATCATGAATACATGATGAACTCAAGAGACCAAAGTTGAATCAATTTGTGGAATCTAAATTCTAAGATGAAGGTGAATGTAGTGAAACACTTAATTATCATTAACAAAAATATGCTAAGCAGTCCGGTATATGGTGGGACGTTGGCTGGGGCTTGTCCCCTACATATGCCCTATATATAAGCATACTTGATTGGATAGCATAGGTGGTCGTTGATGAGGTTAAAGTTGTCATTTCAAGGGATCAAGGAAATCATATACAGGGTAATCAAATGTAATGAATCAAAGGTTATGGAATCAAGGATGTGGGATGAAACGCTTAATTATCACCAGGAACAATATATCATGTGGTTTAGTATGTGGTGGGACGGTGGCTGGGCGGGCGGTAAGTTCGACCCTACATATCCCCTATATATAAGCATACTGAACTGGATGGTATAGGTGGTTAATGGTGAGGTTAAGGTTGTCATTCAGGTTATTCAAATTCAATTTTTTTAAAAACTACATGAACTCAACAACCATGTGTTGACTTGATCTTTTTGCATGACTTCTTAGGTAACGAAGAGGTCTAACTAAGAAGTTATGCGTTTGGACTAGGATGCCAGTTACAGGACTAGTATTTTTGAAGTGTGCATATTTTGGACATCATTATACAAATTTTTTTGTATATCTTGTGCAGATACAAGATAGACGTATTATGATGTTGATGATAGATTTACATTAATCAGAACTGATGGAATTTAACTTTTTAATTCTATTTTATATAGCATTTTCTCATTATATATCATGTGCAATGTAAACAATCTGATCATCACAATTATCATTCCCGATATCGCGCCGCGGGACCTTTCCGCCCGACGGGACACACGATCCGTCCCGTCGGCTCGTGGTGTGACAAGAGATATGTCTCCAGTCATGTGCCTTGATGCACCACTATCTACAATCCAAGTGCTATTAAGAGCAACATTTGAGACAACCTGCACATTCATTAATCATTAGTTGAAATTAGGAACCCAAGCCTTTACAGTCTTGGGTTTACCCAATGAGTCTAGGATTTTCATTTCAATCCATTGTCCATCTGAAGTCATTTTATGTGGAAGGTTTGAAGAATTTTCATTGTTTGAAGTTGAATTCTCAAAGGACTTAGCCTTCCAGATGGTGTTTTAATTGAAAGAGTTTTTCAAATAAATAGAATATGCCTCGGATTGTTTGATAGGAACATTCTTGGGTATATTTTGATCAACCATTACCATTTTTCCCTTATCTTGAGACTTGGTAGGATGTGGGTGTTTGGGTTTTACCTCCTAAACAACTGCCTGCTTTTTTTTCTATATGGTGCAAAATGTGGTCTAGCCAATTTAGAACAAGATCTAGCAAAGTGTCCTAATGCACCACATTCAAAACTGTTTGGTTTTATAATGAAGTTGTTTGTTTTTTTAATTTTGAAAAATGGTTTCTATGAAAATCGGTTGATTTCGTCATGTCATGTTTCAAACCCAAACCTTTTGTCCCACTAAAAACAAGATTGTCAGTCTTGTTGGACCCACTTGCTTCACCATCTTGTGAAGCCTTCACAAAGCCTACAGCTTTGGAGAATTTTGAAGAAAATTTTTTCTTAGATCGGATTGGGTGAACCTTTTTGACACAAGATGTCTGATTCTTAACAATGGAAACATGAGGTGAAGAATCAGAATCATCCTCAGAATCAGAGACCCAATCCTCAACCACTCCCTCCACAAATGATTCTTCATACATTGAAGAACCCTCATCTGAAATGACCACAATAGGATCAATTACTAATGGAGTTTTAACTTGAAAATCTTTAATTTCTTTGTCATTTGGTGAATTTAAAAAACAATTTAGAACTAGTGGAGGACAATGGTTATACTTTGTTTCTTGGCCCTTTCCCTTCAGATCAGTCCCATCACTATTCATGTGCTCAATGATATATGAAGAACTTTTATAGCTCTTTAGCTTTTGACTCAAAGTCTCATAGTCACATTTGACTATGGCTAGCTTCTTATTTGTCTCATTAATGATGTTGAGATAAGAAGTGATAGCATCTTGCTTATTAACCGCAGCGTTCTCAGCCTCATGTAATTTCCTGTTTAATAAATCAATTTTAGCTTGAAAGTCTTTTTCATTTGATTTTAAAACACGATTTGCCTCAATACATTGGTTGAGATCACTGATAAGGTCTTCATTATGCTCCTGATAAGCCAAGACCTTACTTTCAAGGTCAACACAATGCAAAACATCTGGAATTAAGTGTTGAACAGTCATCATTTACCTGACGAGTCTGAGATGAAGAAGCAGTATCCACCATCAAAAGCAAATTTTGTAGCATGTGGATCTTCAGAATCAGTTCAGTCCCTCCTTGAGTTTCTGAGTCTGAGATGCTTTCATACTCTGATCCTGATGACTCATCCAACCTAGTCTTCATTTCTTGTGAATCACTTTTAGCACTAGGTTCAACAACTTCCTTTTTTTGATGACTTCGGAACCCACTTGCGTGGTAAACCCCGAGCCCCCGTCAATACCCGACTAACTGAGGGGAACGGGTAAACCACGGGCGCAAGCACCTGGGTCAGTGGCCTTGCGTAGAAAATGTCACCCCCATGACTAGAACCCATGTCCTTAAGGTTGAGGCCAAACACCCTTACCACTAGGCTATCTCCACAAGGTTCAGCAACTTCCTTGATCTCTGCAACACAGGCTTTCTCATCCGCTCCCTTATCAGAATTCATTCTGAAATCCCAGTTCTCCCCTTCATCATTCTGAACCATCAGGATCTTGATTGCATTTAAAGAACTATCATGAGAGGGAGTCTCAATAGGTACTAATTTTCTTTCTAGATTTGTAGAAGATGATCTTTGATTCTGGAAGAGATTCTTGTTCCCCATCTTCTTTGGCTTGTTGCATTGCCTGGCAAAGTGTCCTTTATCACCACAATTGTAACAGGTAACTGATGACATGTCAAAGCCAAACTTTGAATCCTTGTTCAGGTTGATATCCTTCCATGTTCTTCTAACAAACTCCTTAGTCCTTCTGAATGCACTTGCCAAAGCCCACATAATATCAATCATTTCCATGTCACCTGGATCAATCCGTGTCTAGTCTTCATTGGTCGAATGTCGATTTCCAATATGTCTAGCTAACAATCCATCATAAGAACTAACAAGTGTTGATAAAAGACCCATGTGATCTTTAGCTACCTCCACTATCACTTTGTCAAAATTAATTGTCTTCAAATTGATGATAGAATGGATATCCTCTGAATTTGAAGTAGAAGTGGCAGCCGACTGACTTAAATGAGCCTGACTTGAACTGGAGCCTCCTTTGTCTAAGATACAAAAGCATTATTCAAAGGTGCATGTGAAGAGTTTCTTTCCATTGTGGGAGTAGAATAATAAATTGAAGGATCTTGAACTTGTACCACTCTCTTGGCTTTCCACTTGTTCTCTATCTCTTGCTCCTTCAGCTTTTGAATGAATTCATTGATATCCACACAAGCAAGCATCTCACTTCGCTTTAGCACCATAAGGAAAGATTCCCACTTGGGAGGTAAAGCATTAGCCAGACATTGAATCTTCTCTTGAGTAGTTTTCTTGACTTTATTGTTGAAGAGAACACTGAGAAGATGATAGAATCTAGCAATAAGTTCATCCAAAGACTCGTTTCCCACATACACAAAGCTATTGAACTCTTTCCTCAAAGCTTTAGACTTAATGCTCTTCAGTGCATCATTTCCTTCATATCTCTGTTGCAAAGCATCCCATAGCAATTTGGAAGAAGTAAACAAACTGAACTGATGGAATATGTCAGTGGCAATAGACTGAGACATTATTGCATAGGCCTTCTTCTCAAAATCATATAACTTTCGTTGAGGTTCATTCATCCAAGTGAGAAGCATTGGAGTTCCATCCTCATTGAGTGGTCTCACGTATCCACCTTCAATCATCATCCACAAGTTGGTGTCCACCCCATTGATGTGAATCTCTAATCTATACTTCTAGTGAGGACTATCATCCAAATAAAGCAACTTTGGAGCTTTGTTGGAGTTCCATGTCTCCGTCTATGTAAGTAATAGATTCTGAATCCTATGGTTCTGATTTGCCATCAATGCAAGTTCATCCATATCCAAAAAGGTAACCTAATTTAGCACTTAGAATTATTTTAGTCCTTAGTTACGAACGAAACTAGATGACACGAATAACGGGTAAGAATGAAAAAGTATCACGCGAATGAGGAAACAACTGGGAAGTTAAGACGAATTAATTATTGACACAAGTGAAGTCAAATGAACGAAGATTAACACGAATGAATATGTATTGTGCAAATGAAGGGATGAACTAAGTGTTCAAACAAATGTATAGCTAACATGAAGGAAGAGTAGAACGAATGAAAAATCAAGAAAATGAGGAGTTCATTCGTACAAAGGTCATGTGAACTGGTAGTTAATTCTGTGAAGTAAACGAATGAATATTGATTCTCTCAGTGATTCATTCGTGTGAATGCCTATTCGCCTAGAAACCCCATTCGTACGATTTGGGTTTTTAGCCACACAAAAATCCTTAAAACTTGATGTTTAGGCTGAATTTCACCACCAAAATTGGTACACAACTTCACAATAACCTTCCCAAGGTTCATGAATCAACAGCTCAGCAAAAGAACAACAAAAACGCAAGTTCTTCAATAGAAAAGTGAACTTTTGAAGTAGAGAAAACATGGTTTTTGCAGAAAATCAACAAAATAGAATGGAAATTAATAGATTTGATTGAAAACAAGCTGAATCAAGAGCCTAAGCTCTGATACCACTTTGTAGGACCTCGGAAACGACTAGATTCCTTGCGGATTCTGCTAGGCAGGCCCTCGAATAGTGCGGAGTCCTATTCAGGGGTTTTCCAATCGAAATCTATAAGCGTCGTGGTAATACGATGATTGTGAATTAACGTTTTGATCGAAATTAAACACCACGTGTTTGAGAATTAACTTGAAAGGCAAGGGGCGGCACTGAAACCTAGGGATTTAACAGGAAATGTTCAAGGATATGCAATATTCTGTTTTTATAGGTATTTATACCTGCAGATCGTACGAATGGGTCAGACGAACCACCCATTCATACGAACCATGATCCACGAATGAGCCAGACACACGAATGAACCAGATCTCTAATTCATTCGTACGAACGAATCAGAATCCTGATTCCTTCACTTAACTGGACATTCGTTAAGCGTTCATTCGTGCGAGTGAACTCGTATTTAGGTTCATTCGTATGAATGGTCCTGTTTGATATCAAAAGTCAAAGTCAAACATGTTAAACACTAATAAACAATGCAAAATACTTGATTTCAAAAGTCAAAGGCAAACATGTTAAACACTAATACTTGATTTACATATAATTACAGACTATTACATATGAACTAGCGACAAAGGATGCATCTACAAGCTTTACAACTTTTAGCTTCCTTTGCTCAGATTCATCTTGAGCCATTTTAGCTTCTTGAGCTTCAGCCAAAAGCTTTTCAGTCTCCCTCTTTTTGGCTTCATCAGCCTGTTATTTGACAGGGGAGAGGAGCAATACCTGTTAGAGAATGCAAATAAAGTTTTGGTTGGCCACTTCATGTTTGAGGGATTTTATTTTAGAATCTACTGTAACATTTAGTAGATCCATTTGGGTTGACTGTGTATGGATGACATCTTTGGCAAAGGTGGCAAAGAAATTTGTAAGGTGGGTGGTAAGAAGTGGGTTTGACACTTCTTTAATGACTTAGGGAGAGAAGGTGGGAATAGTGGGAGTGGGTGTAATGTTTGAGGGACCTGCAAGTGAAGGTGCCTACAGTGGGTTGGATTTGGGTTGTACGACTTGGTCATTCAAGACTTTTGTTACCAACGCAGTGAGTTTGACCACATCAGCCTGAATATTTGACACAGTGGCCATCAATTCCTGAATTTTAAGGTTTGATTCGTTAATCTGTTTAAGGATGTCATCCGAATCCCTGACTGGTATGTTAGTTTCAACATGACCTAAGTCCATCTCAGGATCTACAAACACCCCTTTTCTTGGTACTAGGGATTTCTGGCCTCAGTTTCATGAGCTTCATTAGCCATTGTTTTAAATTGAGTCTTATTGCCTGATCCATCCAAATGAAAACTCCTTGGGCTTTCATGTGGAGTGGATGATCAAGATACATGATCTTGATGTCTAGATGGACTTGACATCCTGAGCTCATCCTCTTCTCCATGGGTAGGAAATTGATGGTCTTGCACTCTGGTTTGAGGGGGTTGCTCCTCAGTGGATGTGTTGAGTGGAGAACCACTAGGTCATCAATCTCTTGGAGAATCTGGTAATAGAGTCTCTGGCTTGTTAGGTTGAGGAAATACCAGTGTCCTTGGGAAAAGGGACTACCATTTGAGTGTCAACTGATACTTCAGTGGTCTGTGGGGGATCCCTTTGGATTACAACATCATTCTGATAGGAGAATTGATGAGTAGCTAGTTGGGTATGAGATTCAGGATCTACCTGTGAGGATGGGACAGATGGATCTTCTTGTCCGGTAGGGACAGAGACTTGTTCAGGGATCTCATCTGCAAAAACAGTCTTTTTGGGCATTTTAGGGTGAGGGGCTTTGGTTGATGCCTTTCTTTTGGATGGTACCTTAACAATTGTGGAAGAGGAGGTGGATGTGGGCTCACCTGGGACAGTTGTGACCTGAGTGTCATCCAGTACCTGCATCAGTATTTAACCTAGAAAAGGTCTGTTTCTCAATAACCTTGACAGTCGACAGAGGGGCAAAATGACAAACATTATTTATTTCAGCAAACAAGCAAGCCATCACAAACCTAGGATATAACAGAAACTTTGGTGCTTTTTGGTGATGAACCAAATGGTCAAAATGATTTGGGACAGGTTGACCTTCTTATTGGAATGAACTGCATACATGACATATTGCATGTCATAAGACATTTCTCCCTAACTTTTGGTCTTTTGAGAGAGACACTGTAGAATAGTGTGGTACAGAAACTTGTACTTTGGATAGAGATAATCTTTGTACAAGGTTCTGTTCGTAAGGTCTCCTTGATAATCACACTGAATGAATGCAGCATGAAGGAGCTTAAGAGAAATAGTTTCAGGTGCATCAGTGTTACCCAGATTTAGGGCAAAACTTATCCTAGAAGGGGTGATGGAAACTTGTTGTCCAGCAGCCTCTGAGGTTATGCTTTCAACAACGTTGTCCTTAGACACCAAAGAATAGTTTGCCCAAAAAAGGTTAAGGGTAGAAACAGAGTTAGGAGGGTTGAGGGTAAGAGCTGTATGATCAAAAGAGTTTGACAAAGTATCGATTGCCTCATCATAATGGGGGTACTCAAAGGACTTGTTGAGGTATTCAACTAGGTTGTGCATAGGTTTGAGTTTCAGAGATTCATTCACCTAGGATGTAGAAGTAATCAAAGTAGAAGAGTAGTTTTAAATGAAGAACACGGTTACGAATCTTGCCTTGGGTTCCGAGAGAAAATGATGGAGAAAATAACTATTTCTAGTGTGTGCGATTTCTTTGGAAAACTGCTAATACTTATAACAACAGGGTAAAAGTTTATTTTAGGGTTTTTACCCAACATATGTACAAGTAAACAGAAGAGAGAGAAAATAAATGACAAACAAGTACTACCATGCAGATCTTGAAGTACAGAAAGTGTTTTGTTAGGAATGACGTTTGGTCTGATGCCATTACACACGATCATCAGGAGCATCAAGCTTAGACAGGATAAGTGTAAATGCACAAAGCCAGGCGACATGCCTGACAAGCAGCTACCCTAAACAATAAGCAACATTTTGAGTTTAAGTTTGAATGAGATTAACTTCATGAACATAGGGATGATCATGAAGTTTCAGAGAAATTAGGTTAATTACGGAAGGTGATAACCACTGATTTTAGGAACAACAAATATAAGTAAGAGGAAAGAAATTTGAGGTCAACAAAGTCAAAGGGGTAAAATGGTAAAAACCAATGAGATATTTTAGCGGTAAAACAATTAACGAGGGTCAAGTCCTTTAAGTTTTGGAGTGTCATGGCGTCAGAGTAATTAGTGAGAGTCAAATCAGGGTGTAATTATCAAAAATAATAACCACGGAGTGAAAATGTTAACCGCTGATTAATTACTAAGAGATCATAACAACGGATGCGGTATAACCATGGAAGAATAAAAGCAGTGGTTTATAACACCTGAAAAATGAAAGCAGTGCTATAACCATGGAATAATGAAAGAAGTATGTAACAACGAATATGATACATCCACAGAAGGGTAAAATCAATAGTTTAGAAGAAAAGTACATCCACTAAAGTCTATCAGTTGTTAGGCACAACCACTGAAGAACGAACCAACTTCTATCAGTGCTTATCCCTTTGTCCGTTGTTAGGATAATTAAAGAAGTATCCTTTTATGTAAAGTTTGAGGTTTAAGAATAGTATTCTCAACCATATTTTATAAAAAATTAGCTCATATTTATCATGCCTAAATTTGAAACAAATTTTTAAAAAGTAGAAGAGTCTAAAGGCTTGGAAAATATGCCAGCTACTTGGTAACTTGTAGATACATGTTATAGGACAATTAGTCGTTTTTCGAAACAGTGTCGTATGAAGTGATGTCTTATTTCTATGTGTTTAGTTTTAGAATGATAGACATGATTTTTTATTATGTTTTTAGCAGCTTCACTGTCTATTAGAAGAGGAGTTTTTAGCTCAGTTATTAAAAGTCCAGTAATTGGTATTGAAGCCACAACACTTGTTCAGTGCAATGTATTCAGCTTCAACAGTTGAATTGGACATGGAGGTTTGTTTCTTTCTTTTCCATGAAACTAAACAGTTTGAAAAGAACTGACATCCTTCACATGTTTATTTTATTATGAGAGAGCATCCTGCATAATCACTATCTGAAAAGGCAACAAGCTTACAAGAATGATTAGCAGGATACCAAATACCAAGTACAGGAATTCCTTTTAGGTATCTGAATATCCTCTTCACAAATGATAAAGGGAATTTTTGATGGCAGATTGGTATCTAGCACAGACACATGTGGCATACATGATGTATGGCCTTGATGTAGTGAGATACCTCAAAGATCCAATCATACACCTGTAGAGAGTTTGATCTACAGGTTTACCATTTTCATCTGGTGTTATTCCAGGAGTAGTTTCCATAAGGGTAGAGATTATTTTACAATCACTGATTTCAAATTTATTTAAAATATCTTTTAGATATTTAGACTGATGAATGAAAATATCATTGGGGTTTTATTTGATTTGAAGTCTTAGAAATGTTTTTAATTCAATTAAGGCACTCATTTCATACCTTGAAGACATTAATTTTGAAAATTTTTCACATAAGGCGGGATTTGTTGATCCAAAGATGATGTCATCAACATAAATTTGAAAAAACAGAAGTTTTTTATCAATGGTTCCCCTGGAAAATTTATTTGAAAGAAGAAATTGAGAAAGAGTGTCATACCGGGCTCTTGGTGAGTGTTTTAAACCATAGAAGGCTTTGTCTAGTCTGTACACCCAGTCAAGATGATTAAGATCATCAAACCCTGTGGTTGACAGACATAGACTTCCTCCTTAATAGTTCCATACAAGAACGCAGTTTTTATATCCATTTGGAACACCCTTATATTATGCGATATAACATATGCTAGAAAGAGTCTTATTGCTTCAAGTCTAGCTACAGTGGCAAAAGTTTCATCATAATCAATGCCTTCCTCTTGGCAGTAAAATTGAACTCCCAATATGGCTTTATTTTTTACTACAATGACCCTATCGTCAGTTTTATTCCTAAATACCCATCTTGTTCCAATTGGGTATTTTCCTTTGGGTAATGGACTGAGAGTCCAAACATTTTGTATTTTAAACTGAAGCAGTTCATCCTGCATAGCATCCACCAAATTATTATACTTAAGAGCCTCCTGATTCTTTGAAGGCTCAATTTGGGATAGGAAGGTAGCGTGAAGACAAAAGTTTGAGATTTGGCTTCTGGTTTGAACAACTTTATTCAAGTCACCTAGAATTTGTTCTAAAGGATGATTCCTATTGAAAGGAATGATTTCTAAACAATTATTAGTAGAGGTAGCATCAGAAGAAGAAGAGTTTTTAGCTAGACAAGGTGAGTTTTCACATATAGGAACAGGTGCTTGTTTGGAAGTGTTTATTGGAGCATTTTCAATGACTGGAGATGTGGAGGTAGACACATTTTCATTATCGTCTTGAGTATTTATTGGATAGGATGGAATATAGAGAAAATCAAGATACTGAACATTCCTTAAGAGATGATTGATCTACAGAGGTTTGGCAGGATTCTAAAGAAGGAGACACAAATGGAGCATGAGTAGTGTATGTAAAGCTTTCAAGATCAAACAAGTCAATATGAGTTGAGAGAAAGGAAGAGGTAGATGCAGATTCAGTGAATTTGACATCAATAGATTCGTTAGCAATCTTATTTCTGAGATTGAAATCTCGGTAGGCTTTAGAAGTATGAGAGTATTCCACAATGTATCCAAAGGCCACTTTTGCAGCAAATTTGGACAAGGAATCCTTTGTGTTTAGGATGAAACATGCACATCCAAACACTCTGAAAAAGGAGATAAGAGGTTTTATTCGATGGAGGACTTTATAGGCAGTCTTATTATGTCTTTTCACAATATGAACTCTGTTTACGACATACCAAGCAGTGGTTACTGCCTCATCCCAGAAAGACAAAGGTAATCCTGAGTCTGCAAGCATTGTTCTTGAATCCTCAATAAGTGTCCTATTTTTTCTTTCAACAACTACATTTTGAGTATGAGTTCTAGGAACACTATGTTGTCTAAGGATTCCTTTAGAAATACAGAATTCATCAAGAACATGATTCTTGAATTCATTACCATTATCACTCCATATAAGCTTGACAGAAAGACTAAGTTGTCTTTCAATTTGAGTGATAAGGGCTTTAATTTTATAAGAAGTCTCATCTTTGCTGTATAGAAAGAAGGTCAAACAAAATCTTGGGAAGTCAATTACAACAACTAAACATTATCTCTTTTCAGCTAAGCTAGCTACCTTCATAGGACCAAAAAGTTCCATATGAAGCATATGGAGACAGCCAGTTGTTTAATATTCCTTAATTATATGTGATGATTTATGTTTCTTTCCTTTCAATCAAGATTCACATTGTACTTAAAAATGAATTTGTTTTGAAGGTAATCCTCTTAAAAGTGAAAGGGTAGAAAGCTTATGAAGATATTGGTGATGAGGTGACTGAATCTTCTGAGCCAAAGGGTGGTTTCAGAAGATGAAGCTTTAGCTATGAGACATGTGGGAATAGAGGATTGAGAGTCCGTTTTTATGTCAACAACATAGACATTCCCACTTCTCTTAGCTGTTAGAAGAGAGTGTGTTGATCTATTAAGATCTTTATTTTTGAGTTTATTTCTGGAGAAAGAATTTTACAACTGTGTTTGGTGAAAAACGAAATATAATTTTTGCCCTCCAGTTGAGACACACTCAAGAGATTAAAATTAAGGTTCTCAACTTGACTAACATCTTTAAAGTGTAATTTTTCACTAAGGACATAACCAGACCCAACTATCCAACCCTTTTCATTATTTCCAAAGGAGACAAATCCTCCATTCTTTGGAATGAAATTATTAACGACAGATCTGTAACCAGTCATATGCCTAGATCCTCCACTATCCACATACCATAAATGATTCTAGTTTGAAGAAGCTCTCTGCATATAGGATCAAATACAACAGGTTTGATATGGGTTATTATTTATTTTCAAAAAAAAAGAAGAGCATTTTGAGAGTTCAATTATTTCGGCACATTATTCATCAGTTTTTGCATCATCTGAATCAATTGTTGCTGATTTTGATGCAGAATGTTGATCTGTGAGTTCATAGAGGGTGAATTCACAACAACTAGTGGATAATGAATAGGATTTACCATAGGGTAGGTAGGAGGTGTGCCAAAAATTGAAGGTCCAGGGATTGAAGACAATGGTGGAGGTGTGAGAAATGATGGATGAAGAGTAGGCTTTATTGTGTTGTTAGCACTTTGTTTACTCACTTTCTTAGCCTTTTTCACCATGTTAGGGTGGTGTCCCTTTAGATGAAGTGGATTTGTCAGCTTTCAACTTATCTCTTATTTTCTCAAGAGGAGTTTTTGTCCTGCAATCTTCGGTAGAATGGTTGTACTTGAAACATTTTGTGCAAGAAGGAGATAAGGTAGAGTAGTTTGGAATGAAAGGTTTAATTGCACTAATTATTGGATAGGGAGGATGAGGATGAGAAGGAGGAAACTTTATATCAATCATAGGACCTTTTCCTTTATAAAGAAAATCCTTTGATTCTAAAGTAGTTTCCTTTATTTTTGTATCTTCAGAACTTGGGGTAAAGCTCATAGAAGGAACAGTCTCTTTCTTTTCTGAAGAGTTCTTTGTTTGAAAATTATCCAAGTGTGTTGCTTTAGGTACTTATGGGTTTGTGTTAGTGGGATACACAAAAGAAGTGGCCCTGAATGATACACCCTTAGAGGTGAGTTCATTATTTCAGAAATCACATCTGGAAGAAATGTGGGAGAGACAGGTTTAGAGACCTTTTCTTCCACTTTATTATCAGTTGGTGGGCTTGTATGATTATACCAATTCCAAAAATTTGCCTTGTTGTGAACTTGCTCATTGATAAGCAGTCAAAACCCTTTGTAGGATTCAAACCACTTTTCATAGCTTATTTTGTTTCGGCCAGTTCATCTTTACAAGCAGAATATTTTTCTTGTTGTAGTTCAAATAATGCTTATAGGTTAGATTTTTCAGCTTTTAGAATAGAAATATGACCATTTTTATCTTTTATTATCTTCTCTTCTTCTAGATTTGTATTTGCCTATTGTTGTTCAAGTTCCTGATTTTGTTGTTGTAACAAAACATTGGCTTTCTTTATTTTATAAAATGTTTCAATGCAAGCTTCAAAATATAGTTTCTCTAGAGTAGCAGGAGACACCTGAGTTAGATGAAGTTGGTTTTTCACCAATGGCCATTAAAACAATGTCTGTGGGCTCATTGGTTATAAGAGCATACCCAACATCATCAGGCATGCTACTCCAATCCACGTACTCTTTAGTAAAAAGAACAGGTTGGTTGGATTGGGAAGTTGGGACAGCTAGGCCTGGAGTGTTTACTTGTGAAGAAGAAGTTGAAACAATTTGAAGTGGTGCAGGCATGATCTGATACATGCTGCCATTGGCAGCTTGTATATACTGAATATTGGATGAAGGAGAGTTCTGAACAATATGAGTTGTAGCCTGATAAGCATTATGTTAAGGATAATGAGAAGAAGAAGAAGAAGATGATGAAGAAAAAGAAGTTGAGGAAAATTTTGTGTTGGGGAAGGTCACATAGTGTGAATAAGTATTGTTAGGGGCATTTCTGCATTCCCTAGAAAAATGTCATGTGCCATGATCTCTATAGCACTGTATTTTTCTTTTTTTAATTGTTAGGGGCATTTCTGCATTCCCTAGAAAAATGTCATGTGCCATGATCTCTATAGCACTGTATTTTTCTTTTTTTAGACCTATCTTGGTCTTACCATGGATACCAGGAAACTTTCTCCTTGTCCTTTTGTAGAACTTGTTGGTTCTTATGCTCAAAAGGGCAAGTTGATTTAAGATGTCCATCTCTTCCAAGTCATCACGTGGAATATGATGGAAATCATCCATGATGAAACACAAGTTGTTAGGGGTGAAAGAAGGGTCATCACATGAAGAGAAAGAAGTAGTGATGCCGGTGGTAATGCGTGAGATTTCCAAAGTCTGGAGAAAGACCTCATGACAATGGAGTAAGTTTACCAGACTTAATTAGTATTCTTTTCAACTCAATCTCATGCTCAAAAGTAAGTAGCTTACCATGAAGTTGGGTAAGTGTGAGAATTCTAAAGTCTGGAGAAAGACCTCATGACAATGGAGTAAGTTTACCACGTGTTAGGGAGAGATCTCAAAAAATGGTTAAGAATATAAATAGTTAGGTAGACTTGACACGCAAGTTTTAGTTCACTAAGAAGAGATGTGAACCATTCAAATTTTTGAGTCAATGTTTCATTATTCAGTTGAGAAAAATTTTCATACTTTTCAGCTAATATCTCCTTAGTATTAGCTACCAGCTTGCCTCTCTTTGGAATTAAATGATTCCTTTCCATGGTGATACCTTTAGCAACACTCGATCGCCAACATTGAATTCTATCGGCCTCCTGCGCTTGTCTGTGTAGGACTTTTGGCGATCTTGTGCGGCTTTCATTCATGCTTTTATCACTCGTAGCTTTTCTGCTATGTCGATCACGGCAGCCTTGTTTCCCATTTCTTTCTGCCCAACTTCACCCCCACATACCAGGGTTCTACATCGTCTTCTGTACAACTCCTCATATGAGGGAATTCCGATACTAGAGTGGTAACTATTATTATACGAAAACTCTACCAATGGCAAGTGGTCATCCCAGCTTCCGCTAAAATCGATAATGCACGCCCTAAGCATATCATCCTACGTTTGGATGGTCCTTTCAGACTGTCCATTTTGCTGGGGTGATAGGCAATACCGATGTTCAGTCTTGTTCCCATGGCATCAAGAAATTGCTTCCAAAATCTGGAAGTAAACCTCGTATCCCGATCTGACACAATGGAGACAGAAACTCCATGTCGGGTCACAATGTCTTTCACGAACATCTCAAATAACCTTTCAGACTTATACATTTCCCTGATAGGAAGGAAGTGTGCACTCTTCGTTAGTCGGTCCACAATCACCCATCTAATATCATGTTGTCTAGCTGTTCTTGGTAGCTTGGTGATGAAATCCATGGTGATGTGTTCCCATTTCCATTCAGGTACCTCAAGAGGTTGCACATATCCGTAAGGCTTATGATGTTCGGCCTTTACTTGCGCACAAGTAAGGAACCTATTCACATACTATATCACATTAAACTTCATACCTGGCCACCAATAATCTTTGAGAAGATCTTGATACATCTTTTTCGCACCAGGATGCACAGAATAACGTGATTTATGGGTTTCATCTAAAATCCTTGATCGAATATCACCATTTCTGGGCACCCACATTCGACTGAAGTCATTGTCTTCCAAGTTCTTGACTTGTCCAAAGACACATCCAAAGCCCACATTCTCTTATTCCAATCCTTTCTGTTGCGCCTTCTTAAGCTCGTTCAAAAAGTCTGGCGTTATCACCAAAATATACGATTTTACTCGTATGGCAGGATGCTCAGACTTACGACTTAACGCATCTGCCACCACATTGGCCTTCCACGGGTGATATAAAATATCACAATCATAATCCTTTAGCAGCTCAAGCCATCGTCTATGCCTCATGCTCAAATCCTTTTACTTGAAGAAATACTTTAAGCTTTCGGGATCGGTATAGATGGTACTCTTTACTCGATACAGATAATGTCTCGATATTTTCAATGCAAACACCACTGCAGCGAGTTTGAGATCATGGGTCCGGTAGTTAGCTTTATAATTCTTTATCTCGCGTTTACCACCCCGTGGTTCCGTAACCAAAACCACATACAAAAAACGCAAATGGGATAACACCCTGAACAAGACTTCCACTCTTCAACCACCACCTCAATAGTGTAAGTTTGGATCATCCCAAGCTTTCACCCCACCCACCCCAACTAACCTGAATTAGCGAGCCTATGCAGGCAAACATCCCAAATGCAACAAGTTCAATTTCTATCATGCACTTGGTCAATGTGTTGTTTTCCGATGCCAACATTGCGGGAAAACAGGACATGCAGCTAAGGACTACATGGGTGAGAAAAGCTTCATATCTAAGGAATTTAGTGAGATACATGCCATAACCCTAACACCCTTAGAGGGTTAATATATAGTAGAACCATCTGATGGTAAATTGATAGTAACTAAGCACATTCTGAAAGAATGCACCATATAGCGAGCAATATTGACCTCATGCCATTCACGCTAGGCAGTTTTGATGTCGAAGTAGGCATGTATTATTTATCTAAAAATCAAGCTGAGATAATTTGCCACGACAAAGTCGTATGTATACCCCTCTCTAGTTGAGAAACCTTAAACATCAATGGCGAAAGAAGCGACACTACTTTAAACAACATCTCACGCTTGAAAGCTCACAAATGTCGGTGAACGGGATACACCACCATATTGGTCCTTATCACCGACAAAACCGAAGAGGTGAATAAACTAGAAGATATCCCAGTCGTATGCGATTATCCTGACGTAATCCCGGAGGACCTAACAGAACTTCCACCACCACGAAAAGCGGAATTTCGTATAGACCTCTCACCAGGAGGAGCACCTATCGCATGAGCACCGTATCGACTTGCAACTTCGGAGATGCACGAACTGTCCAACCAACTGCAAGAGTTGTTGGACAAGGGTTCCATTAGACCGAGTTTCTCGCTGTGAGGAGCTCATGTCTTCTTTGTTAAACTTGATGATTTGAACATAAATGGCAACTCATAATACTTGAATGTGGGTATAATGTTTTATTTGAACATATTAGAAGTATAAGTTTGATGAAAGAGGATTTCATAACTAAACTTTCCAAAAATAGAAACTTTCCAAAAATGTTAACTTTCCCAAAATGGAAACTATTATGATTTTCATGTGACTTACGTGAACATTGTTGTGATTAGAATCTTAGGATGCATGATAATGTCCTACTTGCATGTTAAGATCAATATGACAAATAAACAAACTAAATACAACAAACGTGTTACCAACCATTCGTCGAGTCAACACAAGCCAACACCCAAACACTCAGTTGAGCACACCGACACTTGGAGTTCTAGGGGATCCAACATACCACAAAAAATATCCTCACGACCTATATGGTTATGGGTGATCACTAGCAGGTGCTAGCATTCGCATGATGCGAACACACAAACCGGAAACTGCACTATCAGGTGAGTTCACGACCCCTTTTTATATTTTCTACCTTTGGAGGAGAAAACATTGCATAAAAACTATTTTTGAACAAAAAACATATTTTGGATACACATGGACATGCTGAATCACTATATGTATATGTGTGGCACACATCACAACTAAGTCCTCATAAACGCATCTCGGACCGTTAGTAGCGCGGGGTGCCTATCGTGGTAATCTTGAGTAGTACTATTTGGGTCTGACAAACCCCTTTGTTTAGTGCTTAGGAGGCCACCCCGACTGAGAATCAGAAGAGAGCAAAATAGACCAAACACATTTGCCATTGTCTTGTGTGATGGACATGATAGGAGGCATGCAGTCAGCTTCAGTTTCGAACCCACATATAATATAAGTGTATTGACTAGATATCAATTGATATTTCATTGTAATGATATGTAGTCCTGCAACATTTGCTTTAAACATTTATTGTTTACTACTGATACAAAACCTGTGCTTTCACTAAGCATTGTGTTGACCTTTTACTCGCATGTTTTCTCAGGTAACTAAGGCACGCACTTAGGAAGTAGGATGCTAGGACAGGATCACATGCATCTACTAAGTGTCTTAGGCTGTTAAGAACAACTAAACTATTTGGTCTTGTAATGTAATGTTAAACAACTTAAACCGCTTCCACAACTTTTATTTTGTATTGTTTTGAAAACACATTACTTAGCTTCCGCAACTCTGATTTATTAAATTGTTTTATCCAAGAAATTGGATGTACGTATATAACCAGACATGTAGGTATCACAAGTGTGACAGGTGACTGTGATCCTGCACCAATCAGGGTCGCACCCTCGATGGTCGGAACTTGGGGGTGTGACTGTAAACATCAAATCAAGTCTTCAAATTTCAACTTTAAAGGTTGTTTGATTTAGTGTTGGTAGGCAATTGGTATGCTTACAAGGTTTAGGTAGTGTGGTAGGTTGGTTGCGGTTTACTCTATATATAAGCACTGATAGTACATTGGAAGTAGAACCAGAAGGTTGACCAAGGAATGAATTCATATATTCAACATTTGTTTACATGTAATCCATTATCTTCACAAAGATATTTTTAAATCAATTTTTGTTTACATAGTAAGACTCGGTGTGTATTTGTACGCAAAGTTAATCAAGGTTATTATTCTTACATGAAGACCACTAAACCATCATTAACCCAAACACTGTTAATAAAAACTCTAAGTACGAATGCGTTGATCTTATACTTTCTATCATAATTCACTATGTTTCACAACCTAATATTAGAATTGTTGGTATATTATTCAAAATCTCGACTCTATTTATCGTAAACAGTTAACTCAATTTCTAATGATCATAAGCCCTGAAATCATTATGATCAAAACCTATTCATTGTATCTTTATAATACTATGTCAACTTGAGATATCAAAACGAACAGGAAATTCCAATTAATTGATGTAATACCTCATAATAGAACTGAAATTTTCATAGGATTTGAGCAGGGAAAGCTATAAGGTATTGACAATGTGGTGGGTTGGTGGTTGGGTTCTCCCTACATATACCCTATACATAAACATTGTCAATATTATGGTAGACTTTAGTAAGAAATTATGAGAATTTCATGTTAAACAACAATTTATATCTTAAATAAATAAACTTTTGACAACCTATAATATAAGAAATATTTATGTTCAAAAACCTACAACCATAATAATTCAACTAAAGAAGGGGAGAATGTAGTGTTCACATTCTTTCTAAGCATGTTACAATTAATATACACAAATCATAATTACAATAAATCCATGACCACACAACAAGAATATTGATATTGATTTACTATCAGTTACAATCTTCATGACCATCATTCCTAATCTTCATAAACTCGTGAAGATCACAAGACACTTTTTGCAAGCCAAACTTAATCAAATTCACGATTACATTCTTTTGGCATAGTTTGATTCATTCTTAGTTAAATGTGAACGAGAATACGATAAATCGTATTTCCAGAAACAATGAATTCTACCTAGAACTTAATTACTAAACATCCTAAATCATGATTCGTTCAAAAGTACAATAAACTACGTTCATAAATCGCAATAAAACCAAAAAGTTTCCTTATTCTATTCATACCAAACACATAAACCTATATCATTTTACTAAAACAATTCATCAAGCAAGCGCTTCCAACACTCTCGAAAGAATGAGGGTAGTAACTTGCAAGCTCCAAAAAATAAATTCATTTTACGTATTCGTATACTTATAATCCCAGGCATTCTTTTTATTAAGTGTACATTGGTGATTCAATGTATTTCATAGATAAAAACACAGAGGTTATATATAGATATGAAGAATGAAATCAAGTACCTTTAAAACCCACTTGACAAATCGTTCATTGGTAATTCTGTGCATTTTGTAACAAATTTATGGAGATCCTGACAAACAGCCAAAAACATCATCAAACATCGGAAATCAAAATTCATTAGACAAATGAAACAGTTCGATGAATCTAAAAAATAAAAAATAATAAAATAATAATAAATAATAAATAAAATATTCCTTTCAAAACAGTTCGTTCGAAACAAATTTGGGACGAAATTCAATAAAGTAGGGAAGACTGTAACTTTTTGGGTTTTTGCGTTTCAAATTCGAAATGTAATTGCTATCGATTTTAATAAAACAAAGTTATGGAATCATTATTCATAAACACGAACACACAAGATATGTACTCAACACAACAACAAAATTTTACTAAGAATTAATAAAAATTAGATTTTAATAAGATAAAAAGTTTTAAGATTCTTATAAAAATATCATTACGTATATTGTTTATATATGCATAATAATATGTTAACAATAAACTAACTATGAATTTCTTTTCAATAATTACGTATATAAAAATATCATTACGTATATTGTTTATATATGCATAATAATATGTTAACAATAAACTAACTACGAATTTCTTTTCAATAATTAATACTAAGAATTTGTCAATTTATAAAACTGGTTGTTATAAAATTATTAAATAATAAGCGTTGATTACTTTATAAATTTTCATAAAAGCTTATAACATAAGAATAAAACAAAATATAGATTACAAAGTTAAACCAAGTTTCATAAAACCCTTTCTAAAATTTTTAACATGAAATAATAGAACTAGAAATTAGAGGGACCACTTGGTATTTAAGGAAACTCATTTAAGAGTTAATAAGCCAATGTCCAAATTATTAAGATCAATAAACTAGAAGGACCTAAAATTTAAATACCCACCTTTCTTTTCTTCTCCTACATTTGTTTCTTCAGCCAGACCCGAATCGTGGTTCTACTAGACCCGAATGCCAAATCCAGCTCAAAACACGCGGTTTCAATAGATCTATTGCTAATATGGATTGTTAAACTACAAAAACCTCGAGTAATAGTTGTTTAACTAGGAACAATGCTTTAGACACTTAGTCAAAGCTTAGGTTTCAGCTCCCTCTAAAGTTTTGCACAAGTTATTTTCGTTGTTTTAGTTTTCTTTCCTAGAAAGAGAGAGAATGAGAGATAGAAAGCACAAGGAAATTTGGGAAGTAATCCTTAATAATTCAGAGAATGTTGGGACTTAAATACCCAAACATTCTATGATACAAGACAAGAAATAATAAGACAAATACCTTACATTGTTACAGACACTGATACAATTCAGACTAGTACAAACAGAAAGTCAACAACAACGGAACAAAAATCTTCAGTAGTCTTCAGGTCTTCCGATGTTGTAGTAGATGTACTGGAGTTCGGCGTTTATTCTTTCAGAACTTGTTCATCGGAAGATCATTAAGTAATCAGTTACTTAGGAAGAGAATATTGTCTTCCGAATCCTTTGACTTCTTCAGATGTAGAGGTTATCTTCCGATAATCAGCTATTGTCTTCTGAGGGAAATAAGTTCAGCGACAATTCTTTTTAGCGAAGCTTCCACTGAGAGTCTTCTGATGCTGAAGCAGTTCTTCAATCGGAAGAGAAGCATCCGCGGCTTGTCTTTCTGCGGTTTTATTTTGGTGTCTGGCTTTAGTGGTTTTGCTCATCAGTCCTTATATTCCAACAATCTCCCTTTGGACTGATGAAGGCAAAACCTACTTATTTTGTTTTAAGGCCAGTCCAATTTTATTTCTGAGAGTTCGAACATAGTTCAGAACTTCATACTCTATATCAGCATTGTCCAAAGTCTTGTGCTGCAGTTCCTTCAGATCATCAGTTGGTAGGGTGAGGATCTCATCCCAATTAGAGAAGAAGGTTCTTGAGCCATTGAATCTCTCTATGGCCAAACTCTTGGAAACAGAGTCATATAACCATCTCTTTATTTCTATTCTTGAGTTTTTGATCAGAGGAGGCTGAGACTTAGCAGATGAAGGTTTGGCAGACCCAGCACCTAGAGTTCCCAAAGGTTCATTTAGCAGGTGATCAATCACTGTGCTTGGGTTAGCATCCTTGAGCTGAGTCACTATGGAAGGATAGGGAATGACATTTTTCCAAAGCTCAGGGTGGTCTTTGTTCTCTCTTTGGAATTTAGACCATTCATCGAAGAGTATGCTTTAAGAATAGCTTGATAAAGATCCACTGAAGTGTAGAAGATATGAAAGTTGCTTTCCTTTCTTCATTTCTAGTTGATAATGAAGTCCCTTTAGGTCGTAGGATCGTACTGAGGGCAACTCTTTTTGGACCGGTCTTGACTGTCAAGTTCCTTCAATCATTACCAAATGCGAGAAGATGATAGTAAGCAAAACTACTTCCTATATTGTGAATATCTTCAGATCAGACCATATCAAGCGTACCCAATTAATCTTCAACATGCGGAACACAAATTTAACTCGATAGGCCTAAATAATCAGATGCTCCTGATTACCCCACAAAACCAACAGATATGTGTATTCAAACTTTTCAGACATTTCTTCCCTTGAAAGATAAAGTAGCCTACATTAGGTAAGGAAACACTGAATCATCTGAATATTTCATGAACCCTGTTGTTGATCATCTCAATAGTCTCTATAGTCTCATAAGAACACCCATGACAGCCGCAATACCCTCTTGACAGGGGTCCAGGGGCAGCGGCCCTAGAATGAGTTCAAAGACCGAAAGAATGAATCTGTCGAATATAGCCATTCGGTGAATGAGTTGGGAAAAAGGTCCATTCGGCGAAAAGGTCCATTCGGCGAATGCGGGGCCTTTCGCCTGAACTGATGGCTAGAATGGGAAAATTCCAAAAATGTGTTTTAGCTCGAATTAGGTCACCAAAATTTGACCGAATGACCTAAGGGGAGCGACTAAGACATTGCAACAACCAATTTTGCAAAAACCCACCGAAAATCGAGACTAATCGAACCAAACAGAGACGAAGTTTAACGTCCAAAATCAAGAGCTTGGTGTACTAGATCGGTTGTTAGACCTTTCTAGTGGTAACCTCGCTCTCATACCACTTTGTTGGACCGATTTGGAGCTCGAAAACAACCCAATTCCAACGGATATCTACTCGACAGCCTCTGGAATAGTGCCGAATCCTATTCCAGGGTTTTCCAATCGAAACCGAAAAAAAACCGGGGTGATTCGAAGGTGTAGGATTGACGTTTGAAAGAGAATCGAACACCACGGGATGTGAATCGAACTTGGACGATCAATAGCCGCTCAGAACTTCTAGGGTTTGACACTGGGTGCTCTAGGAAGAAGGAGGGCTCTCAAAAGGTTAGGTTTGAAACATATTTGGTTGGTATTTATAGACTGATGTCATTCGGCCGAATGAGAGGCCGAAGCAACTCATTCGGTGAATGACAGTGTCGAATGAACAAGTCATTCGAATTAGTCATTCGATGAATGACTCGTTCACTTGCCTATGTCATTCGCTAGGGCTTTCATTCGGCGAATGACTTCATTAGTAGAGTCATTCGCCCGAATGTGTCCTTAAACATATATAAACATTTATAATCATATTCAAATACATATGCTCATTAATAAATTAAGAATCAAGATAGAAAGACAACTTCCATTAAAGTCATAAACTTTATACATAATGTATAGTACAAAATCGAACTAGGGACATATAATGCATCTACACATGATTATCCCAAAGCACTTGTAGAAATATAATACATGTTTAATTAAATTAATAATTAAGCATTTAAATACAACTAAGACATGATGATTGGGCCTTATTTGACTCAATCAATTAGACTTAGTTGTTGTGGTTGTCCAAGTTGTACCCTCTCACACGTGGCCCATACCAGACATGACCCACAAGGAGTCTACCTGTTTGCGTCGGGACTTTCATGATGCCCATATCAGCTTGACCCATTGGCCTACTGTACATTCCGGGACTTTAAGGATATCCTTTGATTCTTGATCGTCTTCGATTCTCTTGATTTCGTTTGATAATTTAAGTTTTGCCCATGTAGCTTGACTACAAGAGTCTACTACTGTGACGGGACTTTCCATGTGTTACATGTGGTCTTGATTTGTATACAAATGCTATCCACCTTAACTTAGGCAATTAATGATTTCATTAGGTCTTAATGATTTCATTATTTCCATGATTAACACACGATTATGATCTCCTTGATTCTCTTGTCTTTGATCTTTAGAATTCCCTGATTTCCACAATGATTATAGATTCTTGATCAGGATCCTTAGTTTACTGATCACACACTGGATTAGATTCCATTGTATTTGATCTTTACCTTTAGTTCTCTTGATTTCGCTTTGAATTTAGATTCTTGAATTTGAACTCAATGGACTAAGGGTTTGTTTAGAGTTTAAAATTAAGGTATTACGTATAAGAGTAATTAATTAACTTGTTAGTTAGTTCTGTATAACAATTTCCTAGACAGGAGTCTAAGAATATAAACAAACACATATAAAGCCTATAATAAGTAAAAGCATTTACGTAAAACAATTTAAATAAAAAAAAGGTTTACGCATGCTTCTCAGCCCCACGTTTGAAAACAAAAATATTTAGAAAAGGGGCAATGAACTCACCTGTGTTGCTCTGTATTGAATTACCACAAAATGCACGCTTGTTGTTGTAGCCTATGTTTCTTCGGTTCCTGAGTCATTTTAAAAGGATTCAAATCAATCAGTATTTATAATAGTCTCAACTAGGGTCGGTGTGCAACTAAGTGTCCTATGTACTAATGTGTTTCTAAGATTTCACCTAACTAGTCTAAGTTATTACCCATTAGTGAACCTAATCCCACAAGTATCATTACGAGTCTATAGTTAAATATTTTAAAGTTATTTCATTTTAGGCTAGATATTTAGAAAAACATCATTTAATGTAATTCAATATGGTTTAAAATATAAATTTATTTTATTCAAAACATAATTAATTTAAATAGAATAATGTTTAACATATGATGGGCTTTGATTAAGCCCATTGGGCCATTCTCGGGCCCATTTATATGGCTTTGATCTCCAATTGATTTCTTTTCAATATATTGGTTAACTTTGCGATCTTCACGTTCCAAGTAAACTCAGGTCCGCGCTTTGAGTTCCAACGAACCTTTACAATCGGAATACGGCTTCGCCTCAGTTGTTTAACTTTGCGATCCATAATCTCCAAAGCTTCTTCAATAAAATGTAACTGCTCGTCTACTTGAATTTCTTCGATCGGTATGACGAGTGACACGTCAGCAAGGCATCTCTTCAAGTTTGAGACGTGAAACACGTCATGCAACCCACTGAGTTTATCTGGTAATCTCAGTCTATACGCCACAGGACCAATACGCTCGATGATCTTGAACGGTCCAACGTATCATGGTGCTAACTTTCCTTTCTTTCCAAGACGTACTACACCTTTCCATGGTGATACCTTCAACATGACACGGTCTCCCACTTAGAATTCCAACGGCTTGCGCCGTTTATCGGCATAGCTCTTCTGTCTACTCCTTGTCGCTTGTAATCTTTGCTGAATCTGGTCAATCTTGTCAGTAGTCTCCTGAATAAGCTCTGGCCCTATTATTTGATTATCTCCCACTTCAGTCCAACAGATCGGTGATCGACATTTTCGACCATAAAGAGCCTCGAATGGTGCGCATCCGATGCTACTATGATAACCGTTGTTGTAGGAGAATTCAATCAGTGGCAAATGAGAGTCCCAATTTCCACCGAAATTTAACACACAGGTTCTCAACATATCCTTCAGGGTCTATATCGTACGTTCGCTCTGACCGTCCGTTTGTGGATGATAAGCTGTACTCAGATTTAAGTGCGTCCCTAAAGACTTCTGTAATGATTGCCAGAACCTTGATGTGAACCTGCTGTCTTTGTCAGAAATAATAGAAAATGGCACACCGTGACGTACCACTATCTCATTGATGTATAATCTCGCCAGTCTATCCATCATGAAAGTCTCACGCATTGGCAAGAAGTGAGCAGATTTCGTCAAACGATCGGTGATAACCCAAATCGTATCAGGACCACTGGAAGTGCGGGGTAGCTTGGTAATGAAATCCATAGTTATATTTTCCCACTTCCAGAGCGGAATCTCAGGCTGCTCCAGCAAACCAGATGGTTTCTGGTGTTCCGCCTTTCCCTTCGCACACGTAAGACATCGACCAATATACTTGGCTATGTCTTTCTTCATTCCCGGCCACCAATAAAATCAAAGCAAGTCTTGGTACATCTTATCAGCGCCAGGATGTACAGAGTACTTGGTCTTATGTGCTTCATCAAAGATAAGCCTTCTTAATTCATTCACTGCAGGAATCCATACACGATCCTTATAGTAAATGACTCCATCAAGCTTTGTCTCGAATTGCTTTTCTGCTCCACAATCCAATTCTTTCTTCAGATTTCCTCTATCAACTGCTTCTTGCTGTGCCTGAATAATCTTGTCATGTAGGCTTGTTTGCACCATCCTTCCCATTGCTCTGACGCGCAAGGGTTTGACCCGTTCCTTCCGGCTCAAGGCATCAGCTACAACGTTCGCCTTTCCCGGATGGTACTTGATCACACAATCATAATCGTTCGTAATTTCAACCCAACGTCACTGTCGCATGTTGAGTTCCTTCTGATCAAAGATATGCTACAGACTCTTGTGATCAGTATATATGGTACATTTAGTGCCATATAAATAATGTCTCCAAATCTTCAATGCGAAGATTACAGCTCCCAGTTCAATATCTTGAGTAGTGTAATTCTTCTCATGAATCTTTAACTGTCTCGATGCATACGCGATAACTTTGTCCCGTTTCATTAGTACGCATCCAAGTTCCTGATGGGAGGCATCACAATATACAACAAAGTCATCACAGCCGTCTGAGAGAGATAAGATTGGAGCATCACATAACTTCTGTTTTAATGTCTGGAAAGCTTCTTCTTGTTTCTGCTCCCACACAAATGATTCACTTTTCTGGGTTAGCTTGCTGAAAGGCAGAGCTATCTTAGAAAAGTTTGAGGTAAACCTTCTATAATAACCTGCCAATCCAAGAAAAGACCGTATCTCCGTTGGTGGAGTATCCCAGTTCTTTATCGCCTCAATCTTGGCAGGATCTACATGTATTCCCTCGTTGTTGACTACATGACCCAGGAATTGAACTTCTCTCAGCCAAAATTCGCTCTTAGAGAATTTGGCATAAAGTTTCTCTTCCTTCAACATCTCCAAGATCTTTCTGAGATGTTGCTCGTGGTCTGATTTGCCCTTGGAATAAATCAGCATATCATCAATAAGGACAATGACAAACTAATCCAAATACGGCTTGCACACTCGGTTCATGAGGTCCATGAAAACAACTGGTGCATTTGTCAATCCGAAAGGCATCACCATGAATTCGTAATGCCCGTATCTGGTTCGGAACGCTGTCTTCGGTATGTCTTCGTCTTGCACTCTGAGCTGATGATATTCGGACCGTAGATTAATCTTCAAAAACTACTGAGCTTGTAGATGCACTTAATGTCCCTAGTTCTATTTTGTAATTTTCATCATGTAAAAATCAAGTTATGTTAATGGGAGTTGTCTTTCTATATTGTTCGTAATGTTTATATTTTAGTTATTTGATTATATGATTGGGTGATCTGATTTATTATATATTTGAGTATGAGTATGGTCCATTCGGGCGAATGACTCTAACGTATGAAGCCATTCGCCGAGTGAAACCAGAGTATGTCTAAAGCCAGCGAATGAGTCATTCGCCGAATGACTCATTCGACTGAATTGCTTATTCGACAGCAGTCATTCGCCGAATGAGGTGTTTCAACCTCTCATTCGCCCGAATGTCAGCTGCCTATATATACAAGTTCAAAATCATTTCAACCCTAACTTCAGAGAGCCCTCATTCGTCCCAAAGCACTCAAGTGTCAAACCCTTGGAGATTCGAGCTTTCTCTTGTTGTCCAACTTCGATTCATAGCTCGTGGTGTTCGATCTTCACTCAAACGTCAATCTAGCACCTTCGGATCACCACGGTTGCTGTCGGTTTCGATTGGAGTACCCTAGAATAGGATTCCACACTATTCTAGTGGCTGTTGAGCAGATTCCCTGTGATTTTGGATTGTTTCCGAGATCATTATCGGTCCTACAAAGTGGTATCAGAGCTTTGGCTCTTGATTCTGCTCGATTTCCAATCCAAAACATCAGATCTATGATTGCTTGTTTGAAATCTCCAAAACCCTGATCATTTAGCCCTAAAATTTACTGTTTCATTGAAAATCCGTGGATTTTTGTGGTGTTTTTGTCAAATCATTTATCCCAATTTGTTCATTATCATCTCATGATGTTCTGTACCAAATTTGGTACTTAGATCTGGTCTAAATCTCAAGTTATAACGATTTTTTGTACAAAAACCCGCAGATCAGCCGAATGAGTATGGCGGCCGAATAGTTTTGGCCGAATAAGACTCATTCGCCAAATAGCTCTCATTCGCCAGTTTCATTCGCCGGATAGCTTCGTTCGTTTTCCTCATTCGGCGAAGAGCTTCATTCGCAGGTCTCATTCGGCGAATAGCATCATTCGATCCTTCATTCGCCGAATAGGTTCATTTGCCCTAATCAGTCATACTCTGTCCTTCATTGACCGAATAACTCTCATTCGGGCCCCGAAATTCGCCCGAAGTATCTTCATTCGGCCTTGATTCTGAAAATTTTTCTAAGTGTTGAACTTTGTTGTTTCTGATTAAATGGAAGATTTAGCACAGATGGCGAACCAGAATCATCGTATTCAGACATTATTATTGACAGAGACTGAGACTGGAAACTCCAACAAAGCTCCCAAGCTGTTATCTTTAGATGATTATCCGCATTGGAAGTATCGGTTTGAAATTCACATCAATGGGGTGGACACCAATCTATGGATGATGATTGAAGGTGGATATCTTAGGTGTAGAGCCCAATCAACGATGAAGACTGACAAAGTCAACACGGAAGAGTCAACACTCAGATTTTGCAAAGTTTTTGGCACTTTCGTGTACTCAGGTTCGTGTACACGAACCTGGTTCGTGTACTCGAACCTGAACTTCGTTTACTGCTAGATCTAGTATAAATAGACGTATTTTTGTACAGATTGTAACACGAATCCCGAGGTGTGCTCTCTAGACGTATTGAGGCACATTTTCGTATACTTCTTGAATACATTCAAAGTTTTGATCTTTCTTGTTCTTCTTGCTTCTTCTTTAACTCTATTATGGATTCCGCACACTATAGAGTTGTTTGATGATGTTTGGAAACATAAAGCTTGGATCTTGATCAGATTAAGGACCTACAAGTTTTTTTTTTTATCACATTTCTAGTTATCTAATGATCATAGTTTTTTACTTATTTAATTTTTAAGTAAATTTGTTTTGATCAAGTAAACTTTGAAAAACTTATTTCAATCTTTTGGTAAGGAAAAGTTATTTAAAGGTTGTGCTTCATTAAGATATTTAACTAAGATAGTTAAATTTTGATAACAGATTTGATCCCAAAAATTTTGAAACGACAAAACTTTAAAACTTGCTCAAAGTTTATTTTATTTTATTTTATTTTATTTTATTTTATTTTAGAAAAGTTAGAATATTTACTCGAGATAAGAAAATTAAATATAATTAAAGGGATGCGTAATCGAAATCGAGTACACGAAATTGAGTACACGAAGTCAACCTCTATAAATACCCGAAGAAGGTTAAATTCGTGTACCACAAATTTCGTGTACTCAGTTTCAAAATTCGATTACTCTCTGAGGTGATTTCTCTTTCTAGACTCGATTTCAAAATTCTACTCCGGCTATCTTGTAGATCATCACTAGGCGACTCTAGGTATAGATTTTTGTTAAATTTTAACCGCGCATTTGAAAGTTATGGACAAAAATAACATTCGTGTACGCAAATTTTGTATACTGTTAAGTTTTTGGTAAAATTGATAGAGAAATACTTGAAATTGGAAGGCAATTCTTAAATATGTTGCTCGCCTCACAATTTCGAGTATATTGAACTGGTTTAGAAATTCTAAGGAGCCAAAATGATAAACTTTTCTAAGAATTTTGAGTACACGAAATCACTAAACTTCGTGTACAAGGTCTACTTCGTATACTCCACAGACTTCGTGTACTCAACAAATATCGTGTACTCAACATACTTCGTGTACATGACGAATTTCGTATACAGAATTTACTTCGTGTACTCCAGTTGCTCCGAGTAGAAGGCTTCAACACTTAGAAAAATTTTACAATTTTTCGTGTATGACTACTGGCTTCGTATACTAACTTGATCAATTTCTATTTCAGATGGCCGACTTAAGATTAATGCATGATCACAATATGACCGCATTCCTTGGGGAACCGCCAGCCAAGCACTCCGAGTTTAAGAGCATGATTGAAGGGCTGATTTTGTCACCAGTCAACTATGCTATTATGGAGTACCCCCTGATTATTACCTCGTTTATTCGAGACTTTTGGAGCACGGTCGAGGAGAGTGTTGATGCAGACGGAAACATCAGTATTGTCGGAAAGATCCAGGGTCACTCCATCATCATTTCAGAGCAAATCATTAATGATTGTATGCAGTTCGGAGACAAAGAGTCTGACCCTGTTGAGCTAGACCAAGATCTGGTAAATCGAACTGTTTATCAGATGGGACATGAAGGAGCCTACCCACCCACTGAGAAGAAACTACTGCATCCATACTGGAGATATCTAGCCCACGTGGTGACACAATGTCTTTCTGGACGAAAGGGCGGATATGACGTGCTGAATCAGACTCTCAGTTCTTGTATGGTGGCTCTGGCACTTGGAGAGGATTTCAACTTCTCAAAGATGATCTTTCTAGATATGCACACAAACATCAAAGGAAAGAGGAAAGAGAGATTTCTGGCCTTTCCCAGATTCATCCAGATCATTTTAGACAAAAGACATCCAAACCTGCAACGCACATTCGGTTCACTAGAAGTCAAAAGAATGCGAGATGATATCTTCGGATTCATGAAGATGAGTAAACGTGGAAAGAAACAATACACTGGTTAGATGCCCTTAATCAAGTTTAGAAGATTTGTGGGAGAAGGCGTAGATGAGGACATGCCTGGAACCCCAGTGGCAATAGTGGCCGAAGAGCATGATATTCATGCTACAAGCTCAAGTGCTAAAGCTAGTGAAGCTGCAAAGGATGCTGCTAATGATTCTTCGTCTTCTTCAAGCGAAGATTTTGTTCCTGAAAAGCCACCACCAACAAGACAGGAACGAGAAGAAGCTAAGGATGCGGATTACACTCCAACTCCTGAGTCTTCACCAAAGAAGAAGAGGCAAAAGACTATGGCAAAGAGAAGCAGAGATCCTCGACTTCAGAAGATGTTCTCAAGCTTGTCTTTCTCCTCTGCTGCTGCCATTATGACATAGGCACCTGCCAAACCACCTTCACCAACACATGTCACCAAACCACCTTCACCTCCACAAGTCACCATACCACCTTCACCACCACATGTCACCATACCACCTTCACCACCACATGTCACCATACCACCTTCACCACCACATGTCACCAAACCACCTTCACCACCACCTGTCACAAAACCACTATTGCCCTCACCTGTCACTCAACCACCTCCACCACCTCAACATTCTCAACCCAGTAAACCAAAACAGCTTAAACCTACGGCCAAACCATTGAAAACCAAACTAGTCATCCGAGTTCCCTCCACTCCTCCATCCGTCACTATCCTGCCACAAACCAAAACAAAAACCAAATCACCTCCACCTCATTCCGGAAGCAGCAAAGGAAAATCTCCTTTGCATTCCGATTCACCCTACGAGCCAGCGCAGGTGCCTGTGGATCTTATTGGACTACATGAGCGAGTTTATCAGTTAGAAAAGGATGCTGAGATAAAGGACAAAATGATCAAGAACTTGCGTGAGGGAAAGATCAAGATATGTTCTCATCTGAACAAGTGCAAAGGAAAGATCAAAGCTCACGAAAAGTTCATCAGAATTCTCTTGTTGGAAAACCACAAAATGCAAAGGGATATTAAGCGACTCAAAGGAGAAGAAGTCTCTGAGTCTGAGGATGAAGTCATGGATGTCAGTGATGACAGTGATGATGATGATGATGGAGATGATGAACAGGATCAAAAGAAAGATAAAGATGAAAAGGATGACAAAGATGATAAAGATGATCAAGGTGATAAACATGACAAAGATGGAAATGACAAAGATAAAGATCAAGGTCCTCATGATGACAAGGATCAGGGTGGAGACTCTGGGAATCCATCCTCATCCGGTAAGCCTTCTGGTCTATATGATGATCTATTTGGAGACATTCCAGATGACATCCTATTTGGTGATTGTGTTCAACCAGATGAGACTACTGGAGCTGGGCTTGATAGTATATTTGATGATCTTCCAGATGACTTTGACTTTGGGTCACCAAGAAATCAGAAAAGGGATCAAGCCAAGTCTTCTGCAGGGGCATCTGTAGAAGAAGAGCCAGAAAACATAATACTTGGCAATGTATCATCTGACCCCTATATTGATTATTTGTATGCCCACAAATACATTGATGCTTTGGGAAATGAGATCACTTCTCTGAACTAAGTGATAGACAGTTGGTTCGATAGAAAGAAGGACTGGACGCCTGCTCCTCCTGTTGATAAAGCTGCTTGGTTTAAAGAGAAGGGCGACCAGCATCCAGAGCATACCTTCATTTCGGATGACAGAAACTTGTTTGCGGTTCACAATGACCGGTCAAATGTATGCTGCTGGATGTATGACAAACAAAGAGACATCTACATAGTCAAAAGGATGAACGGAAAGGTTGAGTTCTACAAGAAGCCAAGAGATTTCTGTTCCTTGCCTAAAGTCGACATCAGAAGCATTGACAAAGCAACGTTCTTCAACCCTTCTAAGGACTCACAGGCTGATTTGTTCGCATAGTTTATCAAAGATCAGTGTGAGAAGAACTTCCCAGTCATGCGCACGGAAAAGGGACGACGTTTTGTTTCTTCTTGCATCATCGATCCTAAGACGAAGAAACCATGGGTGTACTATAAGTACCCTCCTCCTCTTGTCGAGCAAGCAGTACCAGTCTCGCCAAGAGTTCCGGATAACTCTCTGGCTAACTTTCTATCTTGGTACCTTGATGATCTGAACCTTGCTGCAGTTATTCTTAGGAATATAGATGATGTTGACGACATCAACATCATTCTTGACCCTATGGATCTTCTGAAGTATGGTAAAGATGACATGATGAAGCTGCTCAACTCTCCCATACGAGTATATTCCGGAAATGATGAGCTGGCTAAGCCATTTACACGAGCTGTTGCTTATGCCATGAAGCTAAAGCTGTATGCTGGAGCAGGGCCACACAATGTTGCTCTTCCGATTGGACGAGTTCGCCAGTCTAGGGGGAGTTTGTAGAGCCCAATCAACGATGAAGACTGACAAAGTCAACACGGAAGAGTCAACACTCAGATTTTGCAAAGTTTTTGGCATTTTCGTGTACTCAGGTTCGTGTACACGAACCTGGTTCGTCTACTCGAACCTGAACTTCGTTTACTGCTAGATCTAGTATAAATAGACGTATTTTTGTACAGATTGTAACACGAATCCCGACGTGTGCTCTCTAGACGTATTGAGGCACATTTTCGTATACTTCTTGAATACATTCAAAGTTTTAATCAAAAAAAAAAAAAAACTTGTAGGTCCTTAATCTGATCAAGATCCAAGCTTTATGTTTCCAAACATCATCAAACAACTCTATAGTGTGCGGAATCCATAATAGAGTTAAAGAAGAAGCAAGAAGAAAAAGAAAGATCAAAACTTTGAATGTATTCAAGAAGTATACGAAAATGTGCCTCAATACGTCTAGAGAGTACACCTTGGGATTCGTGTTACAATCTGTACACAAATACGTCTATTTATACTAGATCTAGCAGTAAACGAAGTTCAGGTTTGAGTACACGAACCAGGTTCGTGTACACGAACCTGAGTACAAGAAAATGCCAAAAACTTTGCAAAATCTGAGTGTTGACTCTTCCGTGTTGACTTTGTCAGTCTTCATCGTTGATTGGGCTCTACAAACTCCCCCTAGACTGGCGAAGTCATCTAATCGGAAGAGTAACATTGTGTGGCCCTGCTCCAGCATACAGCTTTAGCTTCATGGCATAAGCAACAGCTCGTGTAAATGGCTTAGCCAGCTCATCATTTCCGGAATATACTCGTATGGGAGAGTTGTGCAGCTTCATCATGTCATATTTACCATACTTTAGAAGATCCATAGGGTCAAGAATGATGTCGATGTCGTCAACATCGTCTATATTCCTAAGAATAACTGCATCAAGGTTCAGATCATCAAGGTACCAAGATAGAAAGTTAGCCAGAGAGTTATCCGGAACTCTTGGCGAGACTGGTACTGCTTGCTCGACATGAGGATGAGGGTACTTATAGTACACCCATGGTTTCTTCGTCTTTGGATTGATGATGCAAGAAGAAATAAAACGTCGTCCCTTTGCCGTGCGCATGACTGGGAAGTTCTTCTCACACTGATCTTTGAAAAACTTTGCGAACAAATCAGCCTGTGAGTTCTTAGAAGGGTTGAAGAACATTGCTTTGTCAATGCTTCTGATGTCGACTTTAGGCAAGGAACAGAAATCTCTTGGCTTCTTGTAGAACTCGACCTTTCCGTTCATCCTTTTGACCAAGTAGATGTCTCTTTGTTTGTCATACATCCAGCAGCATACATTTGACCTGTCATTGCGAACCGAAAACAAGTTTCTGTCATCCGAAATGAAGGTATGCTCTGGATGCTGGTCGCCCATCTCTTTAAACCAAGCAGCTTTATCAACAGGAGGAGCAGGCGTCCAGTCCTTCTTTCTATCGAACCAACTGTCTATCACTTAGTTCAGAGAAGTGATCTCATTTCCCAAAGCATCAATGTATTTGTGGGCATACAAATAATCAATATAGGGGTCAGATGATACATTGCCAAGTATTATGTTTTCTGGCTCTTCTTCTACAGATGCCGCTGCAGAAGACTTGGCTTGATCCCTTTTCTGATTGCTTGGTGACCCAAAGTCAAAGTCATCTGGAAGATCATCAAATATACTATCAAGCCCAGCTCCAGTAGTCTCATCTGGTTGAACACAATCACCAAATTGGATGTCATCTGGAATGTCTCCAAATAGATCATCATATAGACCAGAAGGCTTCCCGGATGAGGTTGGATTCCCAGAGTCTCCACCCTGATCCTTGTCATCATGAGGACCTTGATCTTTATCTTTGTCATTTCCATCTTTGTAATCTTTATCACCATGATCATCTTTATCATCTTTGTCATCCTTTTCATCTTTATCTTTCTTTTGATCCTATTCATCATCTCCATCATCATCATCATCACTGTCGTCACTGTCATCACTGACATCCATGACTTCATCCTCAGACTCAGAGACTTCTTCTCCTTTGAGTCGCTTAATATCCCTTTGCATTTTGTGGTCTTCCAACAAGAGAATTCTGATGAACTTTTCGTGAGCTTTGATCTTTCCTTTGCACTTGTTCAGATGAGAACATATCTTGATCTTTCCTTCACGCAAGTTCTTTATCATTTTGTCCTTTATCTCAGCATCCTTTTCTAACTGATAAACTCGCTCATGTAGTCCAATAAGATCCACAGGCACCTGCGCTGGCTCGTAGGGTGAATCGGAATGCAAAGGAGATTTTCCTTTGCTGCTTCCGGAATGAGGTGGAGGTGATTTGGTTTTGGTTTTGGTTTGTGGCGGGATAGTGACGGATGGACGAGTGGAGGGAACTCGGATGACTAGTTTGGTTTTCAATGGTTTGGCCGTAGGTTTAAGCTGTTTTGGTTTAATGGGTTGAGAATGTTGAGGTGGTGGAGGTGGTTGACTGACAGGTGAGGGCGATGGTGGTTTTGTGATAGGTGGTGGTGAAGGTGGTTTGGTGACATGTGATGGTGAAGGTGGTATGGTGACATGTGGTGGTGAAGGTGGTATGGTGACATGTGGTGGTGAAGGTGGTATGGTGACATGTGGAGGTGAAGGTGGTTTGGTGACATGTGGTGGTGAAGGTGGTTTGGTGACATGTGGTGGTGAAGGTGGTTTGGCAGGTGCCTGTGTCATATGGTAGCAGCAGAGGAGAAAGACAAGCTTGAGAACATCTTCTGAAGTCGAGGATCTCTGCTTCTCTTTGCCATAGTCTTTTGCCTCTTCTTCTTTGGTGAAGACTCAGGAGTTGGAGTGTAATCCGCATCCCTAGCTTCTTCTCGTTCCTGTCTTGTTGGCAGTGGCTTTTCAGGAACAAAATCTTCGCTTGAAGAAGACGAAGAATCATTAGCAGCATCCTTTGCAGCTTCACTAGCTTTAGCACTTGAGCTTGTAGCATGAATATCATGCTCTTCGGCCACTATTGCCACTGGGGTTCCAGGCATGTCCTCATCTACGCCTTCTCCCACAAATCTTCCAAACTTGATTAAGGGCATCTGACCAGTGTATTGTTTCTTTCCACGTTTGCTCATCTTCATGTATCCGAAGATATCATCTCGCATTCTTTTGACTTCCAGTGAACCGAATGTGCGTTGCAGGTTCGGATGTCTTTTGTCTAAAATGATCTGGATGAATCTGGGAGAGGCCAGAAATCTCTCTTTCCTCTTTCCTTTGATGTTTGTGTGCATATCTAGAAAGATCATCTTTGAGAAGTTGAAATCCTCTCCAAGTGCCAGAGTCACCATACAAGAACTGAGAGTCTGATTCAGCACGTCATATCGCCCTTTCGTCCAGAAAGACACTGTGTCACCACATGGGCTAGATATCTCCAGTATGGATGCAGTAGTTTCTTCTCAGTGGGTGGGTAGGCTCCTTCATGTCCCATCTGATAAACAGTTCGGTTTACCAGATCTTGGTCTAGCTCAACAGGGTCAGACTCTTTGTCTCCGAACTGCAGACAATCTCTAATGATTTGCTCTAAAATGATGATGGAGTGACCCTGGATCTTTCCGACAATACTGATGTTTCCGTCTGCATCAACACTCTCCTCGACCGTGCTCCAAAAGTCTCGAATAAACGAGGTAATAATCAGGGGGTACTCCATAATAGCATAGTTGACTGGTGACAAAATCAGCCCTTCAATCATGCTCTTGAACTCGGGGTGCTTGGCTGGCGGTTCCCCAAGGAATGCGGTCATATTGTGATCATGCACGAATCTTAAGTCAGCCATCTGAAATAAAAATTGATCAAGTTAGTATACGAAGACAGTAGTCATACACGAAAAATTGTAAAATTTTTCTAAGTGTTGAAGCCTTCTACTCGGAGCAACTGGAGTACACGAAGTAAATTCTGTATACGAAATTCGTCATGTACACGAAGTATGTTGAGTATACGAAATCTGTTGAGTACACGATATTTGTTGAGTACACGAAGTCTGTGGAGTATACGAAGTAGACCTTGTACACGAAGTTTAGTGATTTAGTGTACTCAAAATTCTTAGAAAAGTTTATCATTTTGGCTCCTTAGAATTTCTAAACCAGTTCAATATACTCGAAATTGTGAGGCGAGAAACATATTTAAGAATTGCCTTCCAATTTCAAGTATTTCTCTATCAATTTTACCAAAAACTTAACAGTATACGAAATTTGCGTACACGAATGTTATTTTTGTCCATAACTTTCAAATGCGCGGTTAAAATTTAACAAAACTCTATACCTAGAGTCGCCTAGTGATGATCTACAAGATAGCCGGAGTAGAATTTTGAAATCGAGTCTAGAAAGAGAAATCGCCTCAGAGAGTAATCGAATTTTGAAACTGAGTACACGAAATTTGTGGTACACGAATTCAACCTTCTTCGGGTATTTATAGAGGTTGACTTGGTGTACTCAATTTCGTGTACTCGATTTCGATTACGCATCCCTTTAATTATATTTAATTTTCTTATCTCGAGTAAAAATTCTAACTTTTCTAAAATAAAATAAAATAAAATAAAATAAAATAAACTTTGAGCAAGTTTTAAAGTTTTGTCGTTTCAAAATTTTTGGGATCAAATCTGTTATCAAAATTTAACTATCTTAGTTAAATATCTTAATGAAGCACAACCTTTAAATAACTTTTCCTTACCAAATGATCTCCATTCGTTATTTCATGAAGATAATTTATTTGATCAAGTTTTTCTGAAAATTATTTATAGAAAACTTATGTTCAACTAGATAATACCAACTAGATTAATATGCAACCTATCAATCTTGTTAACTTCTTGGTTTCAAACTTTGACTGTGTTTCAACGAACTTAAAATTATTTTTGACAGAGTTTTAAGGTAAGAAAAGAAAAGAACAGATCTTATCAGATTAAAATCAAGAACAAGGAGTTCTCTCATCTTGTGCTCATTGGCATCTTTTATTTACTGATCTGCAGACACATTGGCCTTAACTTCACACATCCAGATCTTTGCTTACGCAAAACATAGGATGCTTTAGTAAGTATTTCCCGCTCTTTGTTTGCACAAAACATAGGAAATACCCGAGTTTTTCAAAAATATAGTCTAAAGTTTATTGAAACACAATCTTGTTTTGATTCTAGAATTTTAAACAAGAAGTCAAATAGTTGTCACACATTTCTAGTTATCTAATGATCATAGTTTTTTACTTATTTAATTTTTAAGTAAATTTGTTTTGATCAAGTAAACTTTGAAAAACTTATTTCAATCTTCTGGTTATAGAATAGTATTCATGGTTGTTATTCATTTAGAGTTTTAATTTAAGGCAGTGAAATTTTGATCCTTAGAGATTATTTCACTTCCCAATTTGATCGATTCACTTTGTTTGTCCAAATAAAATATTTTTGTATTTTCTTAATTTTTGTAAAGTGTAAAGCTAAAAATCTTTTTGTAATTTTCTTTGAATAGCTAGAGACAAAATCTCCTTTTCTTCAGATTTCAAAACTTGACTCCCCCTAAACTTATAGATTATCTTAGACTGACTCAAAAACCAACCAAAAATCTTTTTGTTTGTTTTGTAAATTAAATTTTTTTTTTGACTCAAATAATGAAAAATCTTTTTGTTGTTTTGTAAATTTTTGACTCAAATAATGAAAAATCTTTTTGTTGTTTTGTAAATTTTCTCCCCCTAAATTTGTGACCAAGGTAGGACACAAATTTTTAGTGTACTTACAAAGAATGCTATTTATCAAAGCTTATTAATTTGAGAGAAGCAAGCAAGTGATGGAAACGTGCTGTATCGAACGGTTTTGTGAAAAGGTCCGCTAGATTGTCATCAGTGTGGACCTTTTCAAGATGAATCAGCTTTCGTTCGAAACAGTCACGAATGAAGTGAATCCGGATGTCAATATGTTTAGTTTTGGAATGTTGTACCGGATTCTTGACGATCTGTAGGGCTGCTTCATTGTCACAATAAATAGGAGAGTCAAGAAAGTTCAAACCGTAATCGAGGAGTTGTTGTTGCATCCAGATAACCTGAGAGCAGCAACTGGAAGCAGCAACATATTCGGCTTCTGCAGTGGATGTGGATACGGTTGTTTGCTTCTTGCATTGCCATGAGACAAGGCGATCTCCCAGGTACTGACACCCACCAGTGGTTGACTTCCTATCCAGATTACATCCACCAAAGTCACTGTCTGAGTATGCAAATAATTGAAACTCAGAGTTCTTTGGGTACCAAAGACCGAGCTTAGGTTTCCCGACCAGGTACCGAAAGATTCTCTTGACAGCTATGAGGTTAGATGCCTTCGGATTTGCCTGATATCTGGCACACTTACATACTGAAAACATAATGTCTGGACGACTAGCAGTCAGATACATCAGAGAACCAATCATCGAGCGATAGAGGTGTTGATCAATATCTTCACCGTCTAAATCCGAAGTTAGAATAGGACGAGCAGCCATAGGAGTGGATGCCGGCTTTGACTCCATCATTTTGAACTTGTTCAAAATGTCTGTGACGTATTTTCCTTGGTGAATCAGCACACCCTTACAATCCTGTTTTACCTGCAGACCCAGAAAGAAGGTCATTTCTCCCATCGCGCTCATCTCAAATTTCTTCTTCATTACCCCTTCAAATTCCTTGCACAACGCTGAGCTGGTGGAACCAAAAATGATATCATCCACATAGATTTGTACGAGAATTAAATCATCCTTATCTTTGCGAACGAATAAAGTCTGATCAATGGCTCCACGGGTATAACCATTTGCAAGCAGATGATCAGTAAGTGTTGCATACCACGCTCGCGGTGCCTGATGAAGACCATAAAGAGCTTTGTCTAACTTATAGACATGGTCAGGAAATTGGGAATCTTCAAAGCCTGAAGGTTGACAGACATAGATTTCTTCTTTAACCTTCCCATACAGAAATGCAGTCTTCACATCCATCTGATATACAGTGAAGTTCATATGTGAAGCATAGGCCAAGAAAATCTGTATGGCTTCAAGCCTTGCAACCGGTGCAAAGACTTCTTCATAATCTATCCCTTCCTGCTGATAAAATCCTTGAACAACCAGTCTGGCTTTGTTTCTAATGATTACACCAGAATCATCTCTCTTGTTTCTGAAGACCCATCTGGTTCCTATAGGTAATTTGCCTTTGGGTAGAGGAACCAGATTCCAAACCTTGAGCTTCTGAAACTGCATCAGCTCCTCTTGCATTGCCTCAACCCAGCTGGACTCCTTGAGAGCCATTTTGACGTTCTTGGGTTCTACCTGCGAAATAAAACAAGAATATAAACAAGAATTAATAGGACCTGATTGACTTCGAGTGAGTGTCTCTTCAGGCAACGTGTTCTGAACTGTAATTGATTTGCTTCGAGTAAGAACGCCTTCTGAGAGAGGTCCAATAATATTCTCCACTGGATGATTCTTGTTTACACTAAATGTTGGCACTTCTTCTACTGCCAGATTATCAAGCAGGTTGCTGATGTTGTTGATTTGGTCTTCACTTGAAGAGGAAACATGGTCAATAGGAGCAGTTTCACTAGCTTCAGCTCCAGGATCCACACAGTGTTCCTCAGGTATGTTAGCTGAGAAGAGTGGATTATCAAATATATGTTGGGAAGAGGATGAGGTTTGATTATCTTCAGGAAGATGTTGAGTAGACTGAGAAGTGTCGGTTTCTGATGGAAGAACTTCATGAATTGGTGTTGGCTGAGCTGGAGGGGCACGAGTGTACAAGCCTGGAGGGTCAATTGTCAAAAGATTAGGATCACAAGGAACGTAGTCAACCCTATAATCCACGTCTTCATCTTTGGAGAAATCATTAGCCTGCTCAGATGTGACAATCCGACTTTTCAAGTTAACCTTGTTAACCTCCGTAGGCCCAACAAGGCCAATGAAGGCCCAACAAGGCCAATGAAGGCCCAGTAAAGCCAAAGAAGATCCAGTGAAGCCTGTGAAGGCCCAACAAGACAAGTTAGGTCCAATAAAGTTTAGGAAGGCCCACTGAGGCCCAAGCAGGCCCAATACAGCCAAAGAAGGCCCAACAAGGTCAAGGTTGGCCCAATAAGACCCAGGGTTGGCTCAATAAGCTCAAGATAGACCCAGTGAACTTGATGGAGGCCCAGTTGGATTAATTTAGCCAAAAATGTTTCAATTGGCCAAATTAAGTGACAATTCGGCAATTTCAAGTTAACTCTGTTAACCGAAAATTATCAGGAAAGCAATGAAATCTCATAAGACCAAACTAGAGGGTTTGGGAGTGTAGAAATTAATCCTAAGACATTCAATTTTATGGAATCAAACTTAGAAGTAGGAAGTATAATGAATTTTGACTTGTGAAAGTCAAAACTTCGGCCATATGATAATTAGACTCGAAATTAACATCAAATGATGGTTAATGATCGAATTCAATGTCCATTTAACCTACTTTGATGATAAGTAACTGATTAGAGCAGATGATTAGTCAAGTAACGTTCGAATTTAATGGAATTAAGATCCAAAAGTCGAAACCGTCGACATATAATTGGAACTCCCATAATTCGACAAGGACATTACAAATTGAGGAACTCAGAGCATCAATCGGCATTCTTAGAAACTTCTTCAACAGCCAATTCGATCTTAGAAGCCACGGGGAGAAGGGTTGATTCAAGGGCTTGGCCGAAGAACACCCAATAGTCGATTAACATCAATTCGAAGTAAATTTAGGTAATTCTCGACACCTACACCATCTAAAAGAGCCGACTAATGTTAATCCTAAATCAATTTCGGCTAATTATATCGAATTATAAGGGTTCAAGTAATTAGGGTTCTTGTCAAAGTCGTTTTGGGGGTCTTTGTTCAAATGTATTAAAGAATCGAATTGAATGTTATAGAAAGCTTCATAATGGGCCGATTAAGCTTATCCCTAACTGTATTTCGTGTAACAACATCGAATTGATCAAGTTTGATTCTAGGGTTCATCCTAGAATCGGTTTTGGGGGTTTTCGATCAAATTAGTTTAAGAAACAAATTAAATAACATGGGTAGATTCAGAGAATGTCGATTAAAGTTAATGTTATGCCAATTTCATTTTAGAACTAAGAATTGATGAAATTCGAGTTTTGGGTTCATGCTTCAAAACGAGATTGGGGATTTCTAAGAAAAATGGTTTAAAAATCTAATTAATCTCTACAGAGAGTTTCGAAAATGCTTATTCAATAAAAACCCTATGGTTTTGTGAACTTCCATTATCGAATTGAAAGATTTTAGGTTGGGGGTTTAAGAACTTGAATTCGTATAGGATAAGGATCGATTAATCGGGATATGATGAATAATAGTGTGAATTAAAGTCATCTAAGGACTTGATTGGATAGTTGGAACAAAAGCCCTAAGGTTACAGCCTCGGTTGGATTCGAATCGGGGTTCGATTAGAGTCAATTAAGAATTGTTGGGCTTGAGTGTTTAAGAAGAAGGGGGAGCCGGCCCATTAGTGTATAAAAGGATTTGGAATGAGATCTGTTAACAAAAATGAGATTAGACGAGATGGTAGTGGGCGTGTGTGTTGAGTTGGAAGTCTCAGGTTCGAATCTGGGCTCCCACTGTTTTTGTGAATTAATATAGTTTTTGGAATTTTAAACATAACTCTTTCATTACAACTCCGTTTTAATCCGTTCAAGTTGCGTTGGAACCGTAACGGGAATACGAACGTATTAGAACAGTAAAATTAATATTTTAGTCCGAACACGAAATCGCGTATAATTACGTTTAATTAAATAAAATCGTATAGGATTTTATTTAAACGATTTCAAAAGCACGCGTACGATTATATGCACATTTCTGACACTTTAACATACGTGTGTTGACACGTATGTGATTTCAAGCACAAAATGATGTCTCGAATAACACTAGGTTATTGTTTAATCACAGATTCTTCGTAGAGGATTTCTACGCAAGTTCACACGTAATTGATCATTCTACTATTATCAAAGGTGCGTACACGGCCCCTTTCTTATTTTAAACTGTTTTGGGGGAGAAAACATGTGCAACAAACTGATTTTTAGATACATATCACTTGCATGAGTTATCTGTTTACATTATGTGAAAACATATCAAATTGAAAGTCCTTACACACCTCGAACCGTTTAGTTTGCTGTAATGCAAAGCGTGGTAGTTGGAAATAGATCTATTAGGTTTGACAAACCTCACCTGGTAGATGGGATCTACGCAGGTGTTTGACTGACCAAACACAATTATTACTATTGTTGTGATAGACAATAGTGGCAAGGCGAAAACATGCTATAGCATGGCAACTAGTCAGCTTCGGTGTCGAACACGTATGTAAATAGTTTATATGACTAGCTATCATGACTGTGCATTTGTGATTATGTTATCTACAACTTGTTATTCAAACTGATGTTTTGAACACTATGAATATTTAAAACCTGTGTTATGCACCAACCTTTGTGTTGACTTGATTTGCATGTTTTCTCAGGACGCTAAGGCGCGCGTTACAGCTGGCATGGACTAGGAAGATAGAGTCTCATGCATTATAAACACTTTGAACATTTGGATTTGAATATTTCAGTATTTTGATTTGTAATGTTTTACTTATCAACAGTTTATTGGTTTTGATTCGAAACGCTTCCGCAACTTTTTGTAAACTCTGAATATTATGTTTTTAAAGACCAACGTATGTTTTGAAATTCATATAGAGGTCTTCGCTATGTCTAATGATCTGAGATCCTGGTTTGTCACGTTCCCAAACGGTATGATTCCGTTAGTTGAAATTGGGGGTGTGACATCAGATACTCCTGTATTCTCTGATGTAGTATTGAAAGGTCTGAAGGTAGAATCATACTCAAATAGCCAATTTGGACCCGAACCGGCATCTGTGGAGTTCATTTCTTGCCAATCTATGTAGTATGATTCCACAATCATCCTTGTTTTCTTGTTGTAGACTATGTATGCCGCCTTTTTGGATGAATATCCAACAAAATAACATTCGTCTGCCTTGTCATCAAACTTGTGATTAGGCTCGGTATGAAGAAGAGTACAAGGACATCTGAATGACTTGAAATGACCAACCTTGGGTTTCTGATTGAAGAGAATCTCGTAGGGAGTCTTCTGATGACGTGACGCTTGTTCAGTAGAGCTCGATTCTGAACGTAGCAGGCAGTGTTAACTGCTTCGGCCCAGAAGAAAATAGGCAGTTTTGACTCTGACAGCATTGTTCGAGCAACCTCTATAAGTGTTCTGTTTCTTCTTTCTGCAACTCCATTTTGCTGAGGAGTTCTTGCTGCACTGTATTGTCTGGCAATTCCTTTCTCATCACAAAAATCTATAAGAGTCTGATTTCTGAATTCAGTACCATTATCAGTTCTAATTACCTTAACTTTCAGATTTCTCTGATTCTCAATTAAGGTAATAAACTTCTTCAGAATCTCTGGAGTCTCATCCTTCTTGGCCAGAAAGAATACCCAAGTGAATCTGGAATAGTCATCAGTTACTACCAGACAGTATGACTTCTTCCCGATGCTCATAACGTTGACTGGTCCGAAGAGATCCATGTGAAGAAGTTGTAGAACTGAAGAGATAGAATTGAACAATTTAGGCTTATGAGGTTTCTTGTTTGCTTTCCCTTGGCACAAGCAATACATTTCTCAATGGTGGTGAAGTCCTTAGAGGGCCAGCCAATAACATGATCTCCCTTGGCTAATCTGTTGAGATTCTTCAAATTTACGTGACCCAGCCTCCGATGCCACAACAAACAATCATGCTCCGATGCCTTTGAGAACAAGCAAGTGTTCTCAGTGAAAGAGTTTGAATTTATATTGATAATGTAGGCATTGTTTATCCTTGGAGTTCTCATCAAAATCCACTTCTCATGTACCACAAATCCAGGTTTGAGAATAAGACACTCCTTGTTTGTGAAGTGTGTGGAAAAACTCTTGTCACAGATTTGAGAAACACTCAGAAGACTGTGATTGAGCTCTTCAACATAGTACACATCTTCAAAACTGAGAGTTCCATTTGTGACTGTGCCTTTCATGCTTATCCTTCCTCTCTTGTCACCAGCAAACGACACATAACCTCCGTTGAATGGTGTAACTTCATGCAACTGAGAGAAATCCCCAGTCATGTGCCGGGAGCAGCCACTGTCTACATACCAAACATTTTTAAGCTTGTTTGGTTGTCCCTGCATTTTACACACAATCAATGAGAAACAGGTACCCAAACCATAACAGGTTTAGGCACTTTAGGAATGGAAGAGATTCTGTCCTTGGGTTTGAATTTAGGTCTGTTTTTGGGGTTTTCTGAGTTGTACCTAATATGTTTTGTCATGCTTCCACTGCACTGGTTAACTTGTTTTGACCCATTTATGAGAGTTCTTTGTTTTTGTTTATGAAAATTAGATGGAGATTTGTTAGATTTCATAGGTCTTTTTGCAGTGGAAGGAGTCTGAGTCTGTGTCCCCTTCTGAGAGGTTACCTTAGGCTTGGAGGATGGTATGACCCTTACATGATTATGAATTGGTTTAGCCTTAGTAATGACCTTCTGATTCTTCCCAAAGAAGAATTCAGTAGGTCGATGCAGACAGTGTCTAGCAATGTGGCCGGGTTTTCCACATGCATAACAACAGACCTTTTGATGAAATTCAATTGGGTCAAAGGGCTTTACATCACAGTTACTTTGAATAGAGGATGATGTGGGAATATAAGGTTCATAGTTAGGATTCAACAGTGAACTTTCCTCTTTGGTAACTGTGGAATGAGCCGGTGCAGTCGGTATTGTTAAAGGAGAGAAAGTTGATTTTATAGCAAATGTTTTCTAAAAATGTTTAGGCATATCATTAATATTAATGTTAATTTCATCAAATTTTCTAACAAAATCAGTTTTTGAAACAAAAGATGATTTGCTTGTAGATGATGAACAATCTGTGCTCCTCCCTAAACTTCTTTCTACCTTCTCCTCCTTTAAACCTGCAACACTTAGTTTTTCTGCACAAACCTCAGAATCATTAGTTATAACAGGGTCAGCTGTAAACATGACTGGCTTGGTGGGAAAATCACAAGCACGATTAGAATCCAATTCTAAGTCATCAACAATTGTGTTGATTCTTGGCATGCATGAATAATTATGGTTAAAGGGTGGTTCACATTCATTATACCCAATTCCACTACCCTTCTTTTCTCTGAATCTCATGAATGTCATATTTTCTAAAATCTTACTTGAATAATCAAATCTTTCGCATTTAATCGATGATTTAGAAAGTTGAGATTTGACATGGTCCAACTTTAGTGTGAGCTCATCGATTTTACGTCGAGCATCTCTATAGTTGGACTCTTTGTCACTCAAAAGTTCTTTTAACCTTTCCACATCCCGACCCTCAGCCTCAAGTTTTCTTTTGAAAATTCCTTCATTCTTAAGAAATTATGAGTTAAAGTATTTTAGCTTATTTACTTCTTTGATTAAAGATTCATTGTGTGATCTATACTTAAAAACTTTGTCAATGCAAGAGGTAGAGCAAAGATTTTCAGTTACCTCAGTCTGTTTGTCGTCCACTTCAGCCATGAAAGCATGACTCAGAGTCAGTTCCAGCTCCTACACTTGATCACTCCAATCATAGGAGTCAGTCTCCTGAGTCACCAACGCTTTTGACGTGCTAGCGTTTCCTCCTGCAGCTGCATTTCCTGCTTTCTCCTTGGGCTTCTTTTCTCCTCCTTCCTTGGCCACCTTTGGCTGCTTACATTCCCTGGCAAAGTGACATGGTTGGTCACAGTTGTAGCATCGCAATTTTGACTTATCAAAGCCAAGCTTCTTCCCTGGAGCGTTCCCAAAACTGTTTCTTCCATATTTCTTGATGAACTTTTTAGCTCTGAACACAGCCATTGCCATCTGCCATGCGATATCCATTTCTTCAACATCTCCTGGATTGATCTGCTCTAGATTGTCTTGAGTGAGATTTGAGGGTGCCAATTCTCCTGCTATGAAAGCATTGTAGCTATTCATAAATCCCTTAAATAGCAGCAGATTCTCTTCACTTTCTGGATTGACTTTTGGCACCGATCCAACTTGTCCAGATGACAGAAAAGCATTCTCAAAAGGAACTCCATGAGATGCAGAAGGCTGATAATGCTGCATTCCTGATGATTGAAGATTGATTGCTGACAGAAGAGCATAGTTTTCAGAAGTGGGTGCAATGCCCATTGAGCTGGCATGGTTCAGTGCTCTCTGCTTATCATCCATATTATATGAGTTGATAATTGAGATCAGCTCGCTTAAGGAAGTCTTGTACATGTCCTTGGTCCTTTTGATAGTTGTACAATTGGAGTTCCAATTGTAAGGTAGCGAATTCAGCAGCTTCTTGTTAACCTCTCCCTTAGTCATCTCAATTCCAGAGCTGGTCATCTCAGTCATCAAATGAGTAAACCTGTTGAGTTGTGCTTCAAGAGACTCTCCTTTGATGTGATTGAACATGTTGAATCTCTGCCTAAGCATATCCTTTCGACTTTCTCTCATATCCTCATTGCCTACGAATCTCACAACCAATGCATTCCACATATCCTTTGCTGTTTTGTGCTCCTTAAATCCATGAGCAACATCAGCTGATAGAGCCATAGTAATTGATGCATGCCTTCTCATCCTTTTCCATAAGTAGAATGTCATTGTCAGTATACAGCTCAGGATCCTTAGGAACAAGAGGACCATTTATCTCACTTTGGTAAGAGGGCACATAGGGTCCATCCTCAATGGATCTCCAAAGTTTTGGATCGGTATACTTGATGAAAGATTGGAATCTGAATTTCCAATCTTGGAAGTTATCTCTTGACACAAGCCTTGGTGGCTTTGTTCCGGTGCCGATTTCATTGTCCAGATTGAGCAAGTTGGACAAGTTAGTCAAATTCTTTGATGCCATGATGAGTTGAAAATTTTCTAACTTCAGTACACGAATCTTTCTGTTGCTTCCTGAAAATGCAGCTCAAAATCTTCCAAGAATTCGAATAGATACACAAGTACACGAAGCTTAAGCTCTCCTGAGTATTCGAATTTTCACTTGTACACGAAGCTCTTCTAAGTACACGAAGTCACACTAGTACACGAAGTCACACTAGTACACGAACAGGCTTTGTATTCGAAATCCTTCGTATACTCGAAGAGTATTTATACTTCGAACACTCTGACTATACTCGAAATAGCAATACTCGAAAATTTAGAACTTGAAAATACTTAAGAAAAATTTTATAAAAATCTTTCTTAAGATTTAGAGTCCCAAATTTACATAGTAGCTAGATGGAGTAGAGAGGAATGATAAAGTATAAAACTTGCTTCAAAAAGGCGTTACCTTGATGATGAAATGAGCACTCAAGCTCTGATACCACTTATAGGTCCTTAATCTGATCAAGATCCAAGCTTTATGTTTCCAAACATCATCAAACAACTCTATAGTGTGCGGAATCCATAATAGAGTTAAAGAAGAAGCAAGAAGAACAAGAAAGATCAAAACTTTGAATGTATTCAAGAAGTATACGAAAATGTGCCTCAATACATCTAGAGAGCACACCTCGGGATTCGTGTTACAATCTGTACAAAAATACGTCTATTTATACTAGATCTAGCAGTAAACGAAGTTCAGGTTCGAGTATACGAACTAGGTTCGTGTACACGAACCTGAGTACACGAAAATGCCAAAAACTTTGAAAAATCTGAGTGTTGACTCTTCCGTGTTGACTTTGTTTGTCTTCATCGTTGATTGGGCTCTACATTAGGCCTCTTAATGAAGATGGAACTCCTATGCTAGTCAAACGGATGACTGAGCCTCAAAGGAAACTTTATGATTATGAGAAAAAGGCTTATGCTATCTTATCTCAGTCCATAGCTACTGATATTTTCCATCAGTTCAGACAGTTTACTTCGTCTAAGTATTTGTGGGATCCTTTGCAACAGCGTTATGAGGGCAATGATGCTTTGAAGAACATCAAGTCAAAGGCATTAATAAAGGAATTTAACAGCTTTATGTATGTGGGGAATGAATCTTTGGATGAGTTGATTGCGATATTCTATCATCTTTTGAGTGAGCTGTTCAATCATGAAGTCAAGACCACTACTCAAGAGAAGATCCAATGTTTGGCTGATGCTTTCCCTCCTAAATGGGAATCCTTTTTGATGGTACTTAAGCAGAATGAGATGATGGCTCACATGGATATCAATGATTTTATTCAGAAGTTAAAAGAACAAGAGATTAAGAACAAGTAGAAAGCAAAAAGAGTTGCTCAAGTTCAAGATCCTTCCTTGTACTATTCTACTCCCACAGTTGAGAAGTCAACTACACATGCTCCATTGAAGACAACTTTTGTTTCTCAGACATCTAAAGCTCCATCTTCTGCTCAAATTCATTTCAGTCAGTCATCTTCTTGTACCAGCTCTCAAAAGGAACATCGTCAACCTACTACCAGTCTGAAAACAGACAACTTTGACAAAGTTACTGTGGAGATTGCTAAGGAACACATGGGTCGTTTATCTACACTTGTAAGCTCATATGATGGTTTAGTAGCTGGTCAGATTGGCAATCCTTATCTGACTAATGATGATTATTCTCAAATAGACCCAGATGATATGGAGAAGATTGATATTATGTGGGCTTTAGCAAGTGCTGTTCGAAGAGCAAAAGAGTTTGTAAAGAGAACGGGAAAAGACATCAATCTTAACAAAGAATCCAAGTTTGGGTTTGATATGGCTTCTGTGACTTGTTATAACTATGGAGAAAGGGGTCATTTTGCTAGACAATGCAAGCAACCAAAGAAAGCTGGAAACAAAAATCCGTTTCAACATCAGAAGTCTTCTACTTCAAATCCAGAAAGGAGATTAGTTACCATTGATTCTCCTACTCAAGCTGGATCTTCTTCTGCAAGCAAAGCATTAATGGTACAACAAGATGAAGGGGTGAACTGGGATTTCAGATTTAATGCAGATCAAGGAGAACAAGATAAAGCTTGTGTTGCTGAGATTCAAAAGGTTGAAGATTACAGTGAGGAAAACACTTTGGAAGAAACAGAGATAAAGGATACTGAAGTCTCAAGTTCAGAGTTGGATAGCATGACTGATTCAGACACTCAAGAATCTGATGCTGAAAATGATGACTCCACTGCTCAGTTTGCCTTGATGGTAAACTTTTCTGCTTCATCAGAGTCAGAGCAGGTATACACTGATTGTTCATCTTCTCATTCAGATTGCTTTAATTGTGTTGACCTTAGAAGTAAAGATCTTGCTTATCAGAAACATAATAGTGATTTGATGAACGATCTCGACTTGTGCATTGAAGCTAACAAAATTTTAAAATCTAATGAAAAATATTTTCAAGCTAAAATTGATCTTTTAAATAGACAATTGCATGAGGCTGAGATCACAGTGCTGAATAAGCAAGATGCTATCACTTCTTATCTCAATACCATCAATGAGATCAAGAAGAAGTTAGCCATAGTCGAGTGTGACTATGAGACCTTGGGACAGAAGCTCAAGAGCTATGAGAGCTCATCCTACATTATTGAGCATATGATCAGTAGGGGTACTGATCAGCAGGGAAAGGGAAAAATTAGCTATCAAAAATGTCCTCCACCTATCCTCAACACCTTTGTTAATACACCAAATGACAAAGATGTTAAGGATTTTCAGGTCATAACTCCATTAGTAATAGATCCAATTGGACTAATTACTAATGAGGTTTCCTCTAAGATTGAGGAATCTCGTGTGGATGGACTTGTTGATGATTGGGTCTCAGATTCTGAGGATGAATCAGATGATTCATATGTACCTACTCAGAATCAAGCACCTGCAGTCATGAAAGGTGACCCAATCTCAAATTCAAAGATTTACAAAGAATTGGGTTTCGTAAAAGCTTCTCAAGAGCATGAAGCAAAATGTGTTACCAAGTCTGCATTTATTGGTAACTAAGGGACAAAAGGGTTGGGTTTTAATCAAGACAATCTAAAAACAAATGTTTTTAAATCACATAAGCAGTATTTCTCTGAATTAAAACATTTTCATAAAAAGGGTGCAAAAGTTTGTTTTGAGTGGTGCACCTGGGCACATTGTTAGATTTTGTCCTCAATTGATCAGGCTAAAGGTTGTGCCATTCAGAAAAATGAATCCAGTTAATCCTAAACCTGTAAAATCTGTAGCTAAGCTTGTTCAACCAAAACCCAAACAACCAATTCTGGTTAAACCATTAGACAAGGGTAAAGGGAAATTGGAGAAATTGGATGTTTCAAGTGTGCTTAAAGTTCACCAAGCAAAACCATCATCCATTTATCTGAAAAATTCTTTTGATAAAAATGCAATCTGGAAAGTTAAATCATCTGAGAGTTCAGTTCCACCTATCTCAAACAAGTCTCTTCCAGATGGTAAATGGATTGATGTATGGATCCGAGACTCACTGGGTCAACCCAAGACTGTAAAGGCTTGGGTTCCCAAAGTAAACTGATTGTTTCATCTTTGTGCAGGTTGCCCCAAAAGCTGGTTTTTACAGCAATTGGATCGTTGATAGTGGGGCTTCCAGGCACATGACTGGTGATATCTCTTTACTCACCAACGTGAATGCAGTTCGCGGTGGATATGTAGCTTTTGCCGGTGATAAAGGTGGATTCATAACAGGAGAGGGAATTCTGACCAATGGGCAAGTTTCTTTTGACAAAGTCAGATATGTCAAGCAGTTGGAAAACAATCTTCTTTTAGTTTCACAAATTTGTGACAAGGAGTACAGAGTTCTATTTGATGATTCCAAATGCTACATTCTTAAGAAAGGTGTGAAGATTCCTGAAGACTGGATTTTGATGTCAGCTCCCCGAAAGCAAGACTTGTATGTTCTCAATATGGCCACAGCTTCAACAACATCCTCCACAGCTTCATGTTTTATGACAAAGGCAACTGAGAAAGATTCAATCCTTTGGCATAAGAGGATGGGTCATTTGAGTCTACGCAAGATGAATCACTTGGTACACAATCAGCTGGTTGAGGGAGTTAGTCTGAAGAATTTCAAGATGTCTGATATCTGTGTTTCATGCAAGAAAGGGAAGCTAACCAAGCAGTCTCACAAGCTGAAAAAGTTACATTCAATCAATGTTCCTCTAGAGCTTCTCCATATGGATCTGTTTGGTCCTGTGAATCGCAAGAGTATAGCAGGAGATCAATACTGTCTTGTCATCACTGATGAGTATTCCAGATATTCTTGGGTTTTCTTTTTGAATGAAAAATCTGAAACGTTTGATTGTATTCAAGTATTGGTTACCAAACTTGAATCTCTTTATAAGCTCAAGATCCGTCAGTTTCGCACAGATAATGGAACAGAGTTTAAGAACCACAACATGGAGACTTTTTGTAATGCATGGTGTATTGTGCAGCAATTCAGTGCTCCATATGTTCCTCAAATGAATGGTGTTGCTGAACGGAAAAATAAGACATTGATTGAGGCTGCTAGAACTATGCTTGCTGATTCATCTTTATCGGTTCAGTTCTGGAATGAAGCTGTAGCAAACGCTTGCTATACATTGAACAGGGTTCTCATTGTGAAAAGACATGGGAATACTTGCTTTGAACTGCTCCATAACAGAAAGCCAAATCTTAAGTATCTTGAACCATTTGGTGCACCGTGCACTATGCTTAAGAAACACGAGCAGGGCAAGTTCAAGGAAAAGGTGGAAGAAGGGTATTTTCTTGGGTACAACACTCCAAATAAAAGAGTCTACAACACTTCAACTCATAATGTAGAAGAGTGGTACCATGTCGATGTTCAGAAATATTCTATGCCCCCACCTGGAAAAGGCCCAGACTGGATGTTTGATTATTCTGGTCTGTTTGATTCTTTCAATATGACTCCCATGTATTCAGATGAAGATGTTGCAGTTCAGATTCTGTATGATGCATATAATGCACCTGATGAACCTTTGCAACCTTCCTCTGCATCTATTCCAACCACACATATAAATGATGACAGCTCAGACACAGATGAAAATCACTTTCAGCCAGCTGCTCCTGAACCAGCTGTTGACAATCTTGTACCAGATCTTGAGGATTTGAATCTGAACAACTTGGATCCTCAGGTTGAGGTTCCAGCTCATCCTGTTGGAAGAATTAATCGCATTCATCCTCAAGAAAACATACTTGGAAGTCCTTTGGATGGAGTTAAGACAAGAAATCAGCTTTCTTCAGGAGGTCTTGCTGACATTCTTGATTTTGCAGATGTAAGCTTTTGTGCTCATTCCTGCTTCATCTCCCAAGTTGAGCCACGTACTGTCACTGAAGCTTTAAAAGAAGAATCATGGGTTGATGCCATGCAAGAAGAACTCTTGCAATTCAAAAAGTTAGGTGTTTGGCAATTGGTTGACAAACCCAAAGGTGCAAAAGTTAATGGCACTAGATGGGTTCTTCGTTGCAAGAAAGATGATCACGGGGATCATTGTGCGAAATAAGGCACGTCTGGTTGTTCAGGGATTCAGACAGATAGAAGGTTTGGATTATAATGAAGTGTTTGCACCGGTTGCTCGACTTGAAGCAATTCGTATCTTCTTGGCATATGCATCATTTAAGAAGTTTAAGGTTTATCAAATGGATGTCAAGAGTGCATTCCTTCACGGTGTAATTAGTGAGACGGTATATGTCAGTCAACCTCCAGGGTTTGAGGATCCATTACATCGAGACCAAGTCTACAAGCTCGACAAGGCCTTATATGGATTGCATCAAGCTCCGCAAGCGTGGTATGAGACACTTTCTACTCACCTTCTGAACAACGGGTTCAGAAGAGGTGTCATTGACTGCACATTATTCATTCGTGAAAAGGATGGTGATTTGCTCTTGGTACAAGTTTATGTGGACGACATAATCTTTGGTTCCACAAATGATAGTCTGTGCAAGGATTTTGAGAACGTTATGAAAGAAAAATTTGAGATGAGTTCTTTGGGAGAGATGAAATTTTTCTTGGGTTTGCAGGTGGATCAGTCTGAGGCAGGGATTTTCATTCATCAAACCAAATATGTTGGTGACATTCTAAGCCGGTTCAGTATGTCTGATGCAAAGCCTGCTGGTACCCCACTGGCTGTCAATCATGGGATTACACCAGATGAAAAGGGGAAGTTAATCAATGCCACTCTGTACCAAGGAATGATCGGATCTCTTATGTATCTCATTGCTTCTCGGCCATACATCATGTTTGCTACATGCTTATGTGCACGCTATCAGTCTAAACCAAGAGTATCCCGTCTCATTGCTGTCAAGAGGATTATGCGTTATCTGAAGGGTACACCGGATCTTGGTTTATGGTACCCTAATGATGATAACTTTGAACTTACTGCATATAGTGACTCAGATTATGGTGGATGCAAGAGAGATTTCAAATCAACAACTGCAGGATGTCAGTTCTTTGGAAACCGCCTAGTTACCTGGCAGTGCAAGAAGCAGACATCGGTGTCTACTTCAACCTGTGAAGCTGAATACATTGCTGCTGCTAGTTGTTGTTCTCAAATCATCTGGATACAACAGCAACTCAGGGACTATGGGTTACATTTTTCTAACACTCCTATATATGTTGATAATACTGCTGCCATAGCTGTCACTAAGAATCCTGTTCAGCACTCCAAAACAAAACACATCGACATTAAATATCACTTCATACGTGATTGTTTTGAAAAGAAATTAATCGATGTTGTTAAAATTCACACCGATCACCAGAAAGCCGATCTTTTTACAAAAGCTTTTGATAAACCAAGATTTCTATATCTGTTATTGGCTAATGGTGTTTTTCAAAAGGATGAAGTCCTATCTTCATCTGAATCTAACAAATGATCATCAATTATCTTAGGTAGTCTTTGTTTTGTTTATTTATTTATCGCATTTAAGTTTTCTTGTATAGTTTCTTTTCTTCATCCAAAACTCAAAAAGATTTTCAGTTTTAGGTTTTTAGGGGGAGATATCTGCTATTTGAAAAACCCAAAACATTTGAAAAATTCAAAAATATAAAAAAAATTGAAAAATTAATAAATTGAGATAGTCTTTCTTTATAAAGTAATACATTAATCTATCACGTCATAGAAGCAGAGGTGAATGTGTAAGCTGAAAACACAAGAGAATTATGATGTGATGTATTGATAGGCCGACTCTACAAAATTAGTAAACAACTTGTGATAACTTAGAAATTTTGATTTGTGGGATCTGTTTTATAAAACCACTAAAGTGAGAAATGGTTTTTGACTCAAATCAAGCGTACACCGGTCATCATGGAATCAAATGAGATTTCAAACAAAGAAATACAAAAACAAGCTGGTATTAAGCTTGAAGAAAATTAAAAACAAGCTGGTATTAAGCTTGAAGAAAAATAAAAGCAAGCTGGTATTAAGCTTGAGAAATACTTAAACAAAGTAAGTTCGATTCCATACATGTACCATATTGCTGGGACGGACCTAGCTGAAGCCATCCATTTGGATAGAACAAGAAAAATACAAAAAGATAATAAAGTTGGAATCTTATTGAATTTATGATGACTGGTATTAAGATATGCAGAATTGAGTTTTAAACTGATTTTGATCTTAAATGGTGAAATGAAATGGGGAACTCAATCAGAAAACGTGAGTAATCATAAAGTTTGTTTAGTAGTGGTGTATAGTATGGTTTAAAATTGAACAAACATATCAGTAATCATGTCATAATACAATTGTGTATGAGGTGAAACATCCAATGAAGCTGATGAGATGTGATTAGATGTATGTGTTATTTTATCATTAGACTTCTTACAAAAATATGTGATTATTTGTCTTTAGTTACTAGTTGTATAGTTGTAATTCTTTGTTTCAGAAAAATACAAAAAGATTTTCTATTTTTAATTTTAATTTAGATGATCATTTGTAGGTTCAGATGTCTGTCTTATCTGAATCCTGAACCAACCAGACATATCTTCATAATTGTCACATTTTTGATGTTCAAAATGTTAAATCTTGAAAAAGTTTGTGTTTTGGGTGTTAAAAATTCCCATTCGCCCGAATGAGGTGTGAAATTCATACAATCGGCCGAATGACATCATTCTGCGAATGAGTCATTCGACCGAATCAATCAGACAAAGTAAGTCTCATTCGGTGAATGAGTTGTGTCGAATGTCTCTTTCTACATTCTCATTCGGCGAATGAGTAGTGACGAATGTCTCATTCGTTAATCACATTCGGCGAATGTGTTTGAATTTTATCCGACCTTTCGCCTGTCTCATTCGGCAAACGAACAAGGCTATATAAACAGTCTATCGGCCAAATGAAACTCATTCAACCAAAAATCCTCTTTCGCCTTAACTGTGTGTGATATTCGCCCGAACCCCAATCTTGCTCATTCGATCTTTTCCTAGTGCTTGTTCTTGACTCAGCCTCTGATAATCTTGTTCTATATCATTTCAGGTATACCAGGATCAAATATCATCAAGTTTCAACCATGAAATCATCGAAATCCGAACACCTATTAGGGTTTTAGGTTTTTTATTTAGGCCTTTCAAATAAACTGTAAAATTGAACTTGAAATCAAATGTTTCATGTGTTAAACTTGTTAGTCGGTCGTTTCTGAGTGTGTGTATACGAGTTTTATGGACTGATTTGATCTTCTGATAAATAAGGGTTTGAATTTCAAAATTCAGCCGAATGACGCCATTCGGCGAATGTCTCATTCGTCGAATGAAACTCATTCGCCGAATGTGTTCATTCGCCAAATTATCTGTCATTCGGCCAAACAGTCTGAATTGATTCCAAGTTCTGATTTTAATCAGATTTCAACTTTCTAAGTTATCTGAATGGTTCTAACATGTCCTTATATGATTTTCAGAATGGCTGTATACAACTCTGTGACGAAGAACAACATTTGCGCTCATTTAGATCTTGACACTCCGAACGCCAAGCACTACACTGAGATTATTACTTTTCTCAGGCGTTCGAGGATATTTACTGCCATCTATACTTTACATGTGCCATATCGCTCTCATCAGCAAGATTTCTGGGATTCAGTTGATATAGATTGTGAGGCTGAACCTCGAGTGATTAGAGGGAAAGTGCATGGACGTGATGTGGTTATTTCAGCAGAACACATCAGGATAGTCTGTGGTTTTCAGGATTCTCCAGATCAGCCCTATTTGCTAGATTGCTACTTGGTTCGAGGCTGTTTTATGATACGCAAGTATGAGGGAGATCTAGGATCAGGGATCCTAAACAAGGCCTTTATGAGTCCACAATTCAAGTATCTGGCGCACGTACTGATTCACTGTCTAGGATCCAGGAGGGGTAGAATTGATGATACGCGAGAGACGATTCAGTGTGCCTTCGTAGCCCTGGTGCTGAACAGACCATTCAACTTCTCTGAGATGGTCTTCACTCACATGAAGGAGAATGTTACACTGAAGGGAGACAAGAAGTTCTTGATGTACCCGAGGTTTCTGTAGCAATTGATCGATGCTCAGTTACCTGATCTACCAAAGATTAATGCTGACATCATCAAGCTGGAACATATGAACTCACCCTCGACAGGGTGATGTCATACAGAGGCAAAGAGAGGAAACCAGCTACTCGATCTTTATTTGGTCATCTCTCTAGGCCAGATTACAGAGCTCCTGCTGGTCGTAGATGGAGACATGATGAGTCTGACTCAGATGTTGAGGATATTATTGTACCAGATGATGGAGGAGATGATGAGGGTGGAGATGATGATGTTGGAGGTGATGTTGGTGCTGGTGCAGGTGGTAGTGCTGTGGGTGGTGCTGGTAGTGCTGTGGGTGTTGCTGATAATGTTGTGGGTGGTGTTGGTGATAGCCCAGTAGGTGTGAGCACGATGGCTGTTAGCACATCTGTTGTGACTCCTGATGCAAGAGTTAGCACCACTTTAGTTGCAGAGGAGGAAGTTGATATTGACTCACTGATGGAGCTGGACTTTATGATTACTACTACCTCCACAGTGTCTGCTCCCCTTGATGCTACAGTCCCTCATTCTTTTGTAGGTGGTGATGAGTCTGAGGACTCGAGCGAAGATGAAGGTGAAGCAGGTGATGGTGATGAAGATAGTTCTGATTCGCAAGACACTCAGGATAATGAGTTTGAGAAAGTGATGGTAGGAGGAAGGTTGGTGGTGAGAAAGAGAAAGAGGAGTGAAGCAGAGATGGAGGAGATTACTGATCCTTCGTTTATTCCAGAGTTTGATTTATCTCCTCCACCTCGGTCTTCTGCACCTGTTACTGTGGTTGTATCTGCTACTGCTTCTCAGCCTACACCTTCCAGAGTTGGTAGAGGAAAGAGATCGAGGTTCTCGTTTCAGAGTAGGTCAAAACTGACAACAACTGCTACAACTACTGTTACATTAGTAGCAGCTGTTTCAGTTTCTTCACTGGCCAGGTCAAGGGCAACTCATGTTCATGCTACTACTGCTCCTCTAACCACCTCTGTATCTGAGGACCCCATATTTACTGCTGCATCTGCTGGTCCGTCCATCTCACGGGCCGATATGTCTATACCTACTGTGTCAGTTTTTGATCAGTTGAGCACACTGAACAGTATGGTACTCAGATTGATGGAGAGGAGCCTAGAGCAGGAAAAGAAGAACAAGGAGCAGGAGCTAGTTATTGCTCAGCTCACCAAGAGGGTGGAAGAGCAGGATACTCTGCTTCTTCAAGCAACAGACCAAAGGGCTAACCTAAGGGCTCGTTCTGCCCAACAGGAGCAGCAGCTGCTGAAGTACATTGACAAACATCATTAGTTGGCCTTAACTGTCTCTGATTTCAGTGATAGAATAATTTCCTTGGAGACTGAGAATGCTAGGCTAGCAGATCAGATAGACAGTCTCAAGGACAGTACTCCTAGGATTGAAGGCTCTGCTGCTCGTTCCAATGAATCAGACAAGGAGGAAGATGAAGAAGAAGAAGAAGAAAAGTCTGAGGATGAACAGGTGGATTATGAGGATTCAGATAAAGATGATGAATCTGACGATGATGATGATGATGATAAGGACGGATCGGGGAGCGGGTCTTCTAGTTCATCAGGTGATGATGATGAAGATGATGATGATAATGATGATAATGATAATACAGACCCTCCCTCATCTAAGATCCGGTCCAAGAAGGCTAACGATAAGAAGAAACAGGCTCCTCCTCCTTCGTCTCCCTCAAAGACAGCTGAACCAGAAGCGACTGAGGAAGTATAAGTTGTGCCTCTGAGACGTCAGCTAGACGAGACTCTTACAATGATTCTGGACGCTCAAGGCATTATACAGCACTCAGTCAGCTACGACAAGGAGGAGGGAGAAATCATTCACTGCCTTACAAAAGAACAAATAGCTGAGCTATTCAGGTTAAATCCTGATGAGGTTATCACTGATGATACCTCTGTTCCTGTTTTTGATGAGCCAGAGCCAGAACTTTTTGATGATATTGATGAGGTTATTTTGGAGGATATTACAGATGAGGAGTATCCCAAGTATGCATCGGCTGAGGATGAGCTGCCTACATTTATTGAACCGTTTGATCAAGACACAGAGGATCTTCTGGTCACGTATTTGGAAGAACAGGTCGAAGCCAGCAAGTCTGAAGCCGATGATCAGAAGAAAAGGAAAGAAGAGTAGGAGGCCTATTGGGAGGTCTTGAAGAAACAAAGCACTGAGAAGATGCCAGCTACTCATAAGAAGGTGTATAGGACCAAAGGCTATAAAGCTGGAGGTCAGATTCTTAGATGGGCATACTCCATGACCTCAGATGTTATGCTGTGAAAAGAGAGAGAGGAATAGACTACTTCAAGCATCCCCATGACTTCAAGACGCTGTCTGGCTTTGAAGTGAATCAATTAGCACGTCTGAAGATGCTCTACAGTGAAGACTCAGGGATGTCTGCTTGGTTCTCTCGACAGATACAGTACGAGTACCGTAAGCGATGGGTGAACTTCCAACCTCAACAGCCTGAACGTTACTATCAACCCGAGATTGATGGAGACACCCGAAAGCACAAAGTTCTCCTGAAGTCGCTACCTCCCAGAGTTTTGAAGAAGACTCCATTATGGAAAATGCGACAAGACTTTATGGAAGGATTTCGATGGTGGTATTGCGACGGGCGTACTGGAGAAGCAGTGATTGTTCTTTGCAAAGACAAGCAATGGGAGACAGTGAGGATTTTTGAGCCGATGTGGTTGACAAATCTGTCCCACAAAGATGTCCTAGCTCTTTATCATCATCAGATTTTCTTTGACGTACAGGACATGGTACATGCATTACGGTTCATGAGGGTGATCCGTCTCTGCAGTATTTTCAAGATTCATGCTGGAGCTGACTGGAAAGCCATTTCTGCCAAGTACTTCAAGAAAGACACTTCCACAAGCTGAACTAGGTCCAAGGGGGAGTTTGTAGATGCACTTAATGTCCCTAGTTCTATTTTGTAATTTTCATCATGTAAAAATCAAGTTATGTTAATGGAAGTTGTCTTTCTATATTGTTCGTAATGTTTATATTTTAGTTATTTGATTATATGATTGGGTGATCTGAGTTATTATATATTTGAGTATGAGTATGGTTCATTCGGGAGAATGACTCTAATGTATGAAGCCATTCGCCGAATGAGACCAGAGTATGTCTAAAGCCAGCGAATGACTCATTCGCCCAATGACTCATTCGACTAAATTGCTTATTCGACAGCAGTCATTCGCCGAATGAGGTGTTTCAACCTCTCATTCGCCCGAATGTCAGCTGCCTATATATACAAGTTCAAAATCATTTCAACCCTGACTTCAGAGAGCCCTCATTCGTCCCAAAGCACTCAAGTGTCAAACCCTTGGAGATTTGAGCTTTCTCTTGCTGTCCAACTTTGATTCATAGCTCGTGGTGTTCGATCTTCACTCAAACGTCAATCTAGCACCTTCGGATCACCACGGTTGCTGTCGGTTTCGATTGGAGAACCCTAGAATAGGATTCTGCACTATTCTAGTGGCTGTTGAGCAGATTCCCTGTGATTTTGGATTGTTTCCGAGATCATTATAGGTCCTACAGAGCTCCCTGCAACTGGTAAAAAAATCATCAATTCTCGGCAATGGATACCGATTCTTGATGGTTAACTTGTTCAGCTCTGGGTAGTCTATGCACATCCAAAATGATCCATCTTTCTTCTTCACGAAAAGAATCGGAGCTCCCTAGGGTGAGTAGCTCTGTCTGATGAAACCTTTATCAGGTAGCTCCTGTAGTTGGTTCGACAATTCCTACATCTCTGAAGGTGCTAACCTGTAAGGAGATTTAGAAACAGGAGTTGCTCCAAGAACTAAGTCAACACGAAACTCTACCGGTCGCGCAGGTGGCAAACCTGGTAAGTCTTCAGGAAATACTTCTAGATACTCTTTCACCACTGGTACGTCTTGAATCTTTTTCTTGTCCTTCTCCTTTTCCACCACAGGAGCCAAGAACGCCACGCACTGCTTCTGTAGACACTTACGTGCCTTTATGCAAGAGATGATTTTGACACTTCGTTTTGCTTGATCCCCTCTAACTTCCAATACACGATCATTCGTCACTGGAACTCGAAGCAGCTTCTCAGAACAGATGACTTCCACTCGATTTGAAGAAAGCCAATCCATTCCAACAATGATGTCAAAACTACCAAACTCCTTCGGTATCAAGTCGATGGTGAATGTGTGACCATTAAGTGCCCATGGGCAATTCTTGTATACGGTACTAACTGTGATCTGTTTCCCATTAGCTACTTCTATGATGTAAGGGCAATCTAACTCTTCCTGTATAGAATCTAGTTGGCATGCAAAATCGGTAGAGATAAAACTCTGATCCGCACCAGTGTAAAATAGAATAGATGCAAAAAAGTCATGTAAGAGAAATGTACCAGTGACCACGTTCGGGTCTTGGCGTGCAGCTGGAGCTCCTATGGTAAAAGCTCTTTTTTAGTGCATATTTGCAATTGTTTGCTATTCAAAAGTTGTATTTATTTGGATTTTGTAAAGGTTCGTCTAAAGGGTTGTCAAGGTTCGTTTGGCCCACGAACTAGGCAGGTTCGGCGAACCTATTGTATTGATAGGTTCGGCGAACCTATAACCTTGATTTGGTTCATCTAACGAACCTAAAGGTTTGTTCGGCGAACCTTAGGGTTCGGCTGACGAACCTAAGGTTCGCTGGTCTGTTATATAAATAGAAGTTGTTTTTGTTTTTTCAGCAGAACTTTGGGGATAGATCTGCTGATTCTCTCTGTGTGAGATTGTAATTCTGAGTGAATTTCTTGTAATCATTTGTTGATAATACAAGAAGTGTTTATTGATTTGCTTGTGTTCTTGACTTTTATACATATTGAAAATGGATTCCGCATATAGTTAATAGTTCGTAGAACTTGTGATTCGATCCTGAACGCTTTCACCAAACCAACAGTGGTATCAGTGCGTTTGGTGAAGTTCTACACTACAAATTCAAGGATTTCAAGCAATTGAAGAGTTGAAGATATGAAGTTCATCAATGTCTACTTTCTACTTTCTTCTTGATTGATTTTCTGGTATTTGAGACTGTTTTTATCATCAATTGTTGTTCAATTACAACAATTGAGGTAGTAGAAGTGTTTTGGTAATGTTTTGGAAGGATTTTCTGAAGTTTTGGACAATTTCCCTCCCAAAATTTTCAAATTTTTCGCTACAGGTTCTTGGGACGAACGTGTGTTTTGCTGAAGACAAAGGTTCGCTGGTATCCTGGTTTTTCGGAGGGTTCGTTTGATAGTTCACTAAAGGTTCGGCAAGGTTCGCCAAAATAGTTCGTCAAGATTTTGGTGATAGTTCGCTAGAGGTTCGCTGAGGTTCGCCAGTTTCAGGGTTCGTCAGTTTCTTGGTTCGTTTGTGCAAAGGTTCGTGAGTTTCAAGGTTTGCTACTCAAAGGTTCGCTGATAAAGGGTTCGTGAAGATCAAAGGTTCGGCTAAGACAAGTTTTTGTCTATAGGTTCGGCTGAGGTTCGTTTAAGGTTCGGCTAGTGTAAATTCTTAAAAGGTTCGCTGCTTTCAACTTCAGAAGTTATGTCTGACATGTACGCAGCTATGGCAAGTCAGAATTCTAAGCTTCAAAGTATCTTAATCAGTGAAACTAAAGTGGGTAGTACAAACAAAGTGCCAAAGCTATTAGATCTAGCTTATTATGACAATTGGCAAGGAAGATTTGAAACTCATCTTAATGGCACAGATACAAACTTATGGGAAAGAATTTTATCTCCTTATGAGAGACCAAGGATAGTTGGAACTGATTTGTATCAACTCTTGGAAAGGCTTGATGTAGATGGAGGAAAAAGTATGACTCGGAAAAGAAAGCTTACTGGTTATTGAGTCAAGCTATTCCAAATCAAATTTTGCATCAGTTTGATGAACACAAGACTGCTTATAGTCTTTGGAATGCATTGAAGGCACGAGTTGAAGGAAATACAAATCTGAAGAAAATGAAAGCTACCGACATCAGAAAGGAGTTTGAGAATTTCAACATTATTGGAAATGAGACTTTAGATGCCTTGATAACAAGATATAGACACTTGTTAACTGAAGTAAGAAAATATGGCATAGAGTATTCAGAGGATGAGAAGATTGATTGTTTGGCTGATGCATTACCGGATAAGTGGAATTCTTTGGTGTTAATATTGAGAGAAAATCTACCTGGTTTGACTTTGGTAGAATTTATTCAGAAACTGGAAGAACAAGAGATGAAAGATAAGCGTAAAGCGAGACGTGTAAATGTTACAAAAGATCCTTCTTTGTATGGTGGTTCAGTTGCTACACCACCTGCAGCATCTGCCAAGATTTAGACTGCTTTTGTATCTAGAACTTCTGAAACTACTCAGAGTTCTTCTGTATCTTCAAGTTCTAGTTCACACTGTCCGATCAATGAGAAAAATCCGGAATCTAAACAACCACCAGTACAGCTTAATACTTCAAATTTGGGAAAAGTAACAGTTGAAGCAGTGAAAGATCATACGTCAATTTTATCATGTGTAGTGAGTTCATATGATGAGCAGGTAGCTGGAAGGATTGGAAATGCAAATTTGACTTTTGAAGACTATGCTCAGATAGATGAGGATGAGATGGAACTGATTGATACTCAGTGGGCTCTGGCAAGTGTTATTCGAAGAATAAATCGTTATGAGAAGAAAACTGGGAAGAAATTTACTTTTGACCGGAACACAAAGTTTGGATTCAATCCAAAATCTACACAGTGTTATAACTGTGGTGAACATTGTCATTTTGCAAGAGAGTGTAAGAATCCCAAGAAGCAAGGTAATCTGAATCCTTTCAAGCGAAAGGAAGAATATCAGAAAAAGAAAGAGAAAACTGAAGAATCTTCCTCTAAAGCACTTGTTAGTCAAGCTGATGAAGGATATGACTGGGGTAAACAATATGAAGATCTTATGGGTGCTTTCATGGCTTCATTGGAAGATGAATCAGGGAAAGGAAAGGAGAAGGTTGATGACTTGAATGAGGTACATAATGATTTGCATGAGATGATTGATCGACTAAAAGAGATGAACTCAGAGTTGACTTCTGATCTGAGAGAATGCACAGAAGAAAATAAAAAATTGATATCTAAAGAGAAAGCTTTTGATAAGAAGATAATAGAATTGAGTAAAGAAAATGAGGATTTGAAGATAAAATTTTTACAAAACAATCATGCTGTTTCTGTGCATCTGGAGTCAGTTCAGAAGTTGAAGGTAGAGTTATCAGCTGCAAAGGCTGAAGCTGAGTTGAATAAAGCCAATCTTGAGAATTATCAGAATTCTGCATATGTCATTGATTATTTTGCTTCTATGCAAAAGTCTTCACATGATAAGTCTGGGATTGGTTATCATGCTATTCCACATCCATCAAGTTATGTTGTCAGACCACAAATTGATCCAGATTTGGAAATTGATCCTGTTTCTTTAAAAGAAAACGATTCTGATCAATTATCTGAGGATGTGGAAAGCATGTCATCTCATGAAAGTGATTTTGTTGATTATGATGCTCCAATCATAGAATACATAACTGATTCAGAATATCCAGTTGAGATTCTGAAAATGATTAGTCATAAAACTAAAAGTGTTGAGAAAGAATGTCAAGTCTTCACAAAACCAAAGTCTGAAGTAAAATCGATTGGAAAATCATTGGTTAAAGCAAAGTTTGTACCTAAACTAGAATTAAAAGTCAAAACTTCTTCCACAGTTAAACCAACTGTTTTTGTGAAATCTTTGATTTCACAGAAAGGAGAGTCTAGTACTTCTTTTCAAAAACAAAAGGGTATTTCTGTGAAAGGAGATAAGAAGTTTGTCAAATAGACTGCAAAGGTTAATCAGAGTAGGGTTGGAAACAAGGGAAAAACAAAGGTTTTTCAAAAATCTGTTCAGAAAAAATCAACTGTTTTGAAACACAAGAGTGTATCTTCATCTGTAGCGACAAAATCTTTGGATTCATCAAAGGGGTGTGATGAATTGAAACCAAAGAATGTTTCTTCAAGGAAATGTTACAGATGTGGAAAAACAGGTCATATCATTGCTGATTGTGTTTTGGATAATTGTAACAGATTTCATACTTTTACTCCAAGAGAAACACGACAGTGTTTCACTTGTGGAGGAAAAGGTCATATCTCTGTAAATTGTCCAAATCACAAAGCCAAGAAGAAAGTGTTTGTGAATGATAGTCAAGTGATTCATTCAGTTGGGACTCCTAGGAGGGTAAAGCCTAGTGAGAAAGAAATGAGGATTCTCAGGAAATTTGATCCTGAGTGTGTCTGTGTGAAAGAAGAAAAGTTTCATAAGAAACAAGTTTTTGATAACAAGCAAAAAGTTAAAAAGGTTTTGAAACAGACATTATCATCTGACGATGAGTTTTATGATAATTTTTCTTCAAAAAGATTTTCAAAACAAAAGTGTAATTCTAATTCTTTTTGGAAATCTAGACACAACTCATGTGATGGATTTTTTGTGAGTAAGGATGATTACTTGTAAGATGGGTCTTCAAGTAATTCATCGAGATCGAACGGCAGGAGGCTGTTCGGGGAGACTCAACGCCGAAAGGGCGGGAGTCATCCCTTTTGGTACTGATCATTTTGTTTTTAATTTATGGTGCAAGATGCATTCATGGGCCATATCAACAGTCGCTGGATTGTTGATAGTGGATGCTCCAGGCACATGACAGGAGAGATCAGTTTGTTAAGAGATTTTAGAGAGATGCAGGGATGTTATGTTAACTTTGCAGGTTACAAGGGTGGTCAAATTACCGGGTGTGGTAGTTTGACTAATGGTAAAGTTTCCTTTGACAATGTGAATTGCTGCAAGGAGTTAACTAACAATTTGTTAAGTGTGTCACAGATAAGTGATGAAGGTTATAATGTTTTGTTTAATGAGAAGAAATGCTATGTGCTCAAGCAAGGGATTCAAATTCCTGAAGACTGGATTTTAATGACTGCTGACAGGTGTAAAGATCTGTATGTGTTAGATATGGCTAAGGCGGAGACGGTTAACAAAGTTGAGACTTGTTTGGTGTCGAAGGCTACAGAGCAGGATACTCGGTCCTGGCACAAGAGAATGGGTCACATACACATCAGAAAGATGAAT